>CM065382.1:17330000-17592500 GCA_033060915.1 Euryodendron excelsum
ATCGGACGGATCACAGTGTTGGTTTGATTTTTTGTTCATGCTGTTTCGATCCTCTTCCATGGTTACTTCTTGTTGGTATTGCACGGGACTCACTGCAGAGAAGCCTTAACTCGAATTTTTCAAGTTTTAGAAACGCAATGTTTAACTGTTCACGATGACTTTCGAAGTTCCAATAAGAGAGCCTCCTCCACTCCACCTCACCTCGATCAATGTCAGAGATCACCACCACCAATGAGGTCTCCATCTCTTCCAAGCAGAAGAAACACTCCTTCTCCACCGCCGCTAGCTCCTCCGAAAACCGCCGCAAATCATCCTCCGAATGGCCGGAAAAGCCCGCACCGGCCACCCCAAAAAGTCAGTCACACCGGGTATTTACCGAAGAAGACGAGATCCACCTCCTCAAGGCCCTACTACGGGCCACCAAATCCACCAAGCTCTCCCCTCCGCCACTCTCCGCTCTTATCGGCCCCCACTTCGGCGACGGCCAAATAACGGATAAGATCCGGAGGCTCCGACGGAGGTACCACAAGCTGGCCAGGACCAAATCCCTCATAAAGACCCCTCACGACCGCAAGATTTACGAGATGGCACGCAAGATCTGGGGAAAGAAGTCGAAAGACCCGTCACCAAGGAGAGATTCCAAGAGCACTGAAGAAGAAGAAGATGGTGGGTTTACGGAAGTGGGTCTGGGGGATTTTCCGGCTATGATGAGGGAAATTTCTCGGATTTTCCCGGAAAATGCGGTGTACAGAGAGGGGCTGGAGCGTCTGGGGAGAGCCAAGTTGAGGAGCTTGAATGAGAAGTGGATGGTGCAGAAGATGGAAGAGGTAGGGCTTCTGGCGAAACAGGCTGAGTTGTTCTATGAACAAACCAAACTCGAATTAGAATCTGTTCTGTTTTGCTCATGATATGGGCTATTGGGTTTTCACATTTTACATTACAATTTACCACAACGACAGCATTATAGGGTGCTAGAGATTCACATGTTGTTATACTCTGCTTTGTTTTTGCATTGGTGTTGTAGACTTGTAGTGTCCATTAACATATGTCCTTCAATTTGGAGAGAAAATAATGAGAAAGAGAGCTGACTAATTGTTTTCAATATTTGGATTCAGCAGTGAATATTGTCCAGTTTGAAAAAGAATAGCAAGTTCATTAATGACCCCCTTATATTGAAGAGGAAAATGTTATTTTGCAGAGAAATTAAAATTTGTAGAATTGAGAAAGATAAATTCACCAACATGTAGCAATTTCTCTGCAAATGCTTGAATTCCCCTTCAATTTCTTTCGTTCGTTGATTCCAAGATACGCTCGTTGTGATGGTTGGGTGAATTTCCACATAGAAGTGTAGGGGTGCTACCATGCTAGGGATCAAGCCGAAGAGACGACGCAAGTGTAGGGGTGCTAACGCAATTGATTCATACAATGTGTTCCACCACAACACGGATCTTGAACGACTCCTTTTCAAGCAATTAGTTGACATTCTTTTCCCGATTAGGCCGAAAGTAGCGGATGTTGAAAAATCTATACTTCGTTTCTTTTTTCTGGTATCTTTGGATTGCTCTGCAAGTTCAGTCAACTCTCAATTGTTTTACCCATTCAGTTAGTGTAAAACCAAAACTAATCAGGTCAAGTGTCATTTTTTCAATGGTCTTTGTTTGCTTGAAAGCCACAGAAAGGGTTTTAAATCATTTTTGCAAGGAAAATTTTTAGAAGGATTAACATCAATGTTCAGGGGTAAAGGTAATACCAACAGCCACTAAGATTTAAAGATTATATTATAGGACCCATCACTATATGGAAGGTAAAAAATAGTACCTAAAAACATGAGTACCACCTCAACTTAAGCTTTTTTTTTCTACACACGACTTGCGTTGCATCGGAACAGCATAACATTGGGAAAATATGCTATATGTAGAAACCAATGGTGCAATCCCGACCCCTAAATGTGACTCAACACGGCAAATGAAAATTGCCTCCATAAGGCATCAACCAACTCAATCTAATGAAAAATGTACTAACCATGCTGGTCAAAATAGAAGTCAGGGTAAAAATGATCATGGGAAGAAAAAAGAATTCAGAACCATCAAAAGTTTACTTAACAAGTAAAATTAGGCGTCGTTGCCAATTGATGAGCCAAGTAAAAATTAACCAATCAGAATTTGCAAATTTATGGGATAGATTCGACTGCCAAGAGATTTAAAGGTCACACAAGTATGCAGGTAGATTTCACAATCATGGAGAAGGTAAGGTAGCCCCTGCAAGTGAAGCATTGACAAATCATCAACATACGCATTCTGATAGGCTAATTGATGGCAGATAGCAAATATTATTATGGAGATAAGTTGCAAAAAACTGAATCTGCAGATTAACATGCAGAATACACAATGGGATGCAACCAAATCAAGAGTATGCTACTGCAACTAAGATATGTACCTGGGGCTGGAAAGTTTTAACTTGACTAAACAAGATGCAAGCCATTACAATATAAAAGACCATAACCTTTAAGTAATGATATCCCAGGTATTATTCCCATCTTAATCAGAGTACTAAACACACATCAGAAAAACCTATATAAAATTTGGTAACTGTGGTTAGGCCAAGCATACAAGTCAAATTGAGATTTAAGAGACGGTTCAACCGCCAATGCTCACTAAGAAATCATCTATTCTCTTACAATCTTAGTTCAAAATTCAGTTCATATCTCAATATAATTTGAACCAATATGTCCAAAACTTCAACCGACCAGAATATGACTTGAGGTTTCTCACAAACTTTTCACAGTGACTGCATCACATTAACTACTAACAATAAAACAACACATCCATTTGACCGCACCCGTTCATATTAATTAAAAGGAACACCCAAAATCTCTTCAATTCTTAACAAGTTTAACACCGCACAAAAATTCAATACAACCACGAACAGAATATGATGGAAGATTTGGCCAATTCCAAAGTCAAGACCACACATTAGCTTCTTAGCATAATATAAAGACATGAAAGAATTTATGATTCAGAAAAATAGAAGATACCACACTGTCCTAGTCCAAAAACAAAGTGAACCAAAATATGACCCAGTTACGTAATCCACACAAAAATTGCAATACACAAGAAGCAAATGCTTCACAAGCAAACACAACCATAACCCTGTCCTGAGTTCGGACATAACACCAAGTACACTACCAAGGTACCACTGACATCAGAGTCAACCAACAAAAGGTTCATATGAAATTATCCACAGTTAAGAGAATTACACAGTACAGTTCCAAAAGTATCCAAACTTCAAATCCTAGGTATCACATATCATGAAAATCATTTCTAGCAGAAATGAAGACAGTAATTTCAAGAGGGTTTAGGAAGGGAATGAGAGCGACATTTCACTTGGCAACCACATTTTCCTGAGCCTGATTCTCCTGCTGCTGCTGATAGGTCAGAAGCCTCCTGAAGAGCATAATGTGTGGCTCAGGTCGATGGATAGCATAGTGGACCCACCCTCGGCTCTGCTGCACCCCAATTGCACGCCACTCGCTCTGATACAGAGTCAAATATAAGATACTATCAGTATCAGTATCATCCAACAGTCCATGCGAATTTTTCATTATTACAAAAAACTTGAAAAGTCCGTTTGGTTACAGAGAAACCGACAGAAAATATAGGTAAAATAAAATTTGACGCCAAATCAGAAGCGGAACATAAAATTCAAACACTTTGATTACAGAAAGCAATCCAATTACTAGACTCAGCAGCACGTTTTTTAAAAAACACAGAAGATCAAGAAATCATATAGACTGCCAGTTTGATTTCCAAGAAAATGAGGAAATAATTACAGAAAATAAGGAACCCTACCATCTGGTTCTAGAAAAATGCTCATACCTGATAATAGTACATCAAAAAAATCAATTTCTATTCTACTCCATCATTTTCATAGTAATCAAACGGAGTAAATTTACAAATAGTGCAAAACTCTGCGAAACCCTAGATACAGTGCGAAATAGTTACTTCGGAGAGAAGCCGATTCTTAGGGAGCTGTTTGGCCACTTCAGGAGGGAGAACCACATGCCTGCAAATCAGCAAATCCAAAATTGATCCTCAAGCCAATTGCGTTCTCCGAGAAACCAAAGAAACGAGTTCGAAATCCATAGGAAATGAGAAATGAATGTGAAAATCGATTACCTGTACTCGTAGGTATCGTCGAAGTACTTCTCGGAGTACTGGATCTGACCCATCCTTACACTGCTCTACTTCCGAATTTCACCTGGATCGCACTTCAAGAGAGGGACAGAAAAGTCTTCCTCCGATGCTCAATTCAATCTGTGAACAGAAAGAGTACTAATTACAAACCCTAATCTTGGTTCAAGAAAATGATGAATGGAGACACATACCCAAAGCAAATGAGATTGTATGAGGAAGAGAAAGAGAGACTGTGTATAGGAGGGTTTTGAGTGTGTATATGATGTGTATAATGTATATATAGGAGGTCGGGAAAACGGAATGGTGAAGTTTGGTGGGGCAGAAAGTGAAAATGAATATTACTGTGGACATGACAAATTACCTGTAGGGGCACGTGCTTTGAATTTCAAATTCGAATATGTTCCCGCTATGGTTCGCAACGGTACACTAGTGTGGTCAGGTTTGCTCGCATCCATATTTTTAGGGTACCCTCCATGAATTTGATAAATTCCACGGTAATGTTTAAAATTTTGTAGTCTGTTTGAAACTTGAAAAGAAAAAAGAAAAAAAGGATAAACATGCTATTAATAACAATACTAACTTATCACTAAATATCAATACACTTTATTGAGTATATTAGTAGGTAATAAAGCGTTCACAATGAAAGGTAAATGGCACCCCCACTTATCTCAGGAGATCATAAATTAAAATCTTCCTCTCCTATTTAAGATTTTGACCCTCTAACATACTAAAAAAACAAATACGTATCATGCTTATTTAACAAGTATACTTATTTTCAAGAAAAAAAAAAATCTTTAGCAAGTAGCATACTTATTTTCTTACTACTACTTTTGCAATGATTTTTAACCTCTAGTACTTTACCATAAAACTTGAACTTTAAGATCCCTTTGATATAACTTTTTTTACTTGACACTTTTTTGACTTATAAGACATAAGGCTAAATTTTTTATGTTTTACTGCTTTTATAATCTAATATAAGCAAAAAAAATAAACAAAAATGCTGAATAGTCTGGTCAAAACACTCTAATAATACATTCATTCTCCGAGGGATATAACAAACCCATGCATACAAACAGAAAGACTAGAGATACTAATAACTACAAAAACAATGTACAACAGGCCTTATCAGCCTGCTGCTGAAAGTATACATTCAAAAAACCATGTAATGTCAGAATTACAAAAGCATACATGGTGATAGGATGTTTGATCTTGATGGTGAAATTCAAAAGCACTTGAACCCCTACCCAAAAAGACAGACAAATGTTGCTATTTGACCTTGATGGTATATCAATTAAAACATTTCAAAAATTCTGAAGAGTTTCTCCAAATGAACAGCAGCACCTAATTCTGTATATTCATCTACAGCCGAGCCTTGATCTTTCTTAAAGTTGTGATCGCTACCAAAAACATTTCTTACAGCTTCCATCCCTGTACATACCAAAACTTGAATCCATCCCTATACATTCACCCAAAAAGGCATTGCAGATTATTGTTTTCTCAATTCTGTGAAGTTCCTAGACAAGCTAGGATTCAGCCATCCACTGATTAACTGATGTTTTTAGACAGTGCTACTGACTTATGAAGCATTGATGTGCCTTGAAAGACCATCATTTGATGATCTTGCCGGTATTTCATCAGCTGCAGGACAATATACCATATAAGTGATAATAAATTCATGCCGAGAAAAGTAAACATTTGAAATGATGCACGCACCTCATCTTCTGTTATCTTCTTGAAACCAAATCTATTTGTCCATATAGATTCTGCTTCATCAGCAGCTGGCAGCACAAGGCTTCTCACATTGAGTGATCCAAGTAGGTTTTCAATACAAGAGAACAGTGCCTGGAAATAGCCCTTCAGAAACAGCAATTACTCACAATCAGAAAATATGTAAACCTTCCACCATACCTAACTGAGACTAAATTTACTTTGTTATGAATTTTAAATAAAGAAATCTAAAACGAAAATTTTTAATTAAATTCCTAAACATTCCCCAAAAGGAAAAGAACTATAAAAGGGGGCAAAAGCTGAAGGAAAAAATCCTAGAGATTGTCAGCCTCAGTATTATTCAGCTTACCTGTCCTTGACAATCAGTACTTGTTGCAACCAAAGGTAGTTCTGCCAGTTCCTCTCCAAAAATCCGAATAATCCCAGCAGACACAATCATCGAGCTGCACAATTAGAAATAGAAAGAATAAGTTACCAATAAAAGGAGTAACAGCTACATAAACCCATAAAAGATAATAATTACTTGATTGATAATATTGCACAATACATCCCCCCAAAGTCTTGACCCCTCACATTCCTTCTGCAGAAACATTTGAAATAGTTGTCACATGGAAGTTCCATCTATCACAGCAATACCCACAAAGAATGCAAGCAACAAATTTACACATGAAAGTAAATAATCAGAAAGAGAAGGTTGATGCTCACCCATAAACCATGTGAGGAATAAGATCGAGACGGCTAGTGTTTGAATCTGCTATCGGGTCAAACCGATCCTAGAGTCCAGGGGTGAGATAAAAAAAAATAACTTATTAGTAACCAACACAGTGAACCATCAAGTTATGCCATGGAAGGCCCAGAAAAACTGCAGCTATTAAAAGGCCCCAAGATGAACTAAGTGCATTAGTGAAATCTCAATGGCTTAAATCCATAACTAGATAAGTAAATAACTATTGACTACAAACAAAAGACAGATTAACATGGTGCATTAGTTGGTCAGAAAATAACTCCACTCACAGAAATTGAGCACACTACATAACAAATTTGTAAAATATGATGCAGAAAAAACTCACTTGCAGATATGGTCTTTTACCCTACAGAGAAATTATCCTTTTGTTTTTGCTAGCTTTGTTGGAGGTGAAGGGGAGGGGCAGTCATCAAATAGGAGGAAGCTGAGTTCACAAAGTAACAACTGACAAGACTAAAGAGAATTCTATAGATTTGACAAAAGATTATAAAAGAAAGAAATGCAAGCCTCGCAAAATGCTGCACTTTCAGAGTGCCACTTACTGCAAATAAGTTGCAGTTACTTTAGTCCCTGCTCATAGCCTCATACACCAGAAAATAACACACAAAAACTAGCTTCCCAAAACCAGAAACATACAAAAAATTGGGTAGAAATAACAGTGGAAGGACATGTACTAAGACAAAACATTCAACTTGAAAGCTGGAACCATTAAAAATAAACTATCAGGAAACCCATCTCCCTACTGCCACTTAATTTGGGTTAGAATTGACTACTATGAAGTAAGGAAGAATGAGCTCAATCAAATAAGATACATGGTATACCAAGCAACAGTTGCTTCTTCAAGAAATGGTGTTTACACAGCAATAGGCCATATTCAAAAGCTCCAAGTAAACAAAAACTACTTAGACTACAAAGTTGATTCACACTTCCTCCCTTCAATATAATATCAACACTTAAATGCTGGGCCTCAGCCCTTGCAAACTTATGCCAGACAGAATGCTAGATGAAAAGGTTCCTACGATCCTATGAAAGTAATTGCTGGTAATTAGGTTAATTAATTTTTGGAAAAAAAATCTATTTATCCAGACAATATTGCTTTCAATGGTTCATTCCATGTGTTGCTGGGCAGGTTACTCTTTTTTCTTTTCCTTCCTTTCTTACTTTCTTTCTTCTCTCTTTAATTATTGGTGTGACACGAGGCTTCTGATATTAATTTTCGAAATGTTCTTAAAATTTTAAGGCTCATAGAACTTAACACTGATTGAGGAACTTCAACACTAAAACAGTTCCATCTCAACATCAACTAGTCATAGTGAAGAATAAAATGGACCCTGAAAGATAGCAATTGACCAACAAAAAATAGCAATCCACAATAACTCACATGGAAGATAGAAACAGCCTTTGAAAGCAACACTCTAGTTTCACTATCATCAGAAGCCATCTTTCCACTAAGAATCCTCCATCTTATAACAAGATCAACACTACTCTTGGAACCTTTCTCCTCTAGCTTCTTCTTGATAAGCTTCAGCAGAGATTCTGGCAACTTCTCTTCTCCACTAACTACCAGCTTTTGCAAAGCGGAATGAATCCTATCGCAGGCCTTGCAACAGAACCACTTCCCCCTGGGCAATTCCTGTTGTATGAGTGGTATCAACATATTATTCAGACATAATTCCACATGAACTGAATATATTCATACACAAACATATATTGAGATGTCAAAACAAAGAAATGAATTAAAATTACATAACCTACAGACCTTTAGATCATCCATTTCATGCTCCTTCAAACAGCCAACATGATACTCCTTCTCACACTAAAAACAAGAAAAAGCAGCACTAAAGTAAGTAAATAAAACACAGTTTATTATGATCATAAGCATTTAAGAACCAACAGATGAACATGGAAACTCAAATACAACAAAGCAAAGACAAGAACAACATTGAATTACCTGATCGCAAAGTATAACTGTCCGATAGCCAAATCCTGATTTGCTGAAATCATGGCCCCTGAACGTGTCATCAATATGTAAAAACAAAGAATAAGCTCACAAATGTTGATTTGGAAATAGGAAAACGAGAAGAAAAAGAGGAGACAAAAGTTAATTGCTTAATTTAGCAAAAGGACTCCATGGTAGAGAACTATGTTACATGGATTCAGGTACAAGTGTCAAGTGTATTATGTGTCCAAGTGTCAAATTTATCTAATTGCAAATTCTAAGGGCACGAGGACATGACAAAATATTCATATTTCTTAATAAACATAATTTGTTTGGATAAAATAGTGTTTATAACGTTTTATAGAACATTTCAAACATAATACAGGAGTTTTAAGCATAGTTATGTCATAAACTCAAATTACTGAAGATTGTTGTTAGATGAATGTCCTACAATACAAGTCTGACATATCCATACCCATACCCATGCAGCTTAGGTATTAAGTACCGGTGTCAAACACCCGACCTTGGACTTGGGTAAGGGTAAGGGTGTGTCCATGTCGGACACGACACTTGTTGAACGCTCCACCGACACTTGTCGAGCACATGTCCTATTATTTTGTTATTTTTTTTAAATCAGACACGCTTCAGACACTTAAGGGACACGCGTGTCCATCAATTGTACACTAACTTGGAATCCAATTGTAAAATATATCAATGTGATTTTATACTTAATTTAATGTTTAAACTATAAAATACATGATTTTTAATTTCAATAAGTGTTATTATGCATTTTTTTACATTATCTTTGAGTAGATTGTTTTTATATATGACATAATAAAATACATAATACATATAATTTTGCCTTGCCGTATCCTGCATGTTTTAAAAATTGTTGTGTCAGCGTATTTGTGTCATGTCGTGTCCTGTCTGTGTAACATCTCCGTGTCCATACTTCTTAGCTTAATATATTTTGCAACATAGGTGGAGAAAGATTATATTCTGCAGCTACGCAATTAATACTGCTTCTTATCACACATATCACAGTAGTGTGGGTGTAAAGCCAATTATGGAAGGGCCTATCCTCCAAATTGATCTTAATTTTGATATACACAAAAAAGGGACCTAGGGGCTACGTTACCTAGACTCGTGTAAGGGTGTCAGGTGCGGGTATGTGTCCAAGTGTCGGATTCATCTAATTCTTATGCCCAAGGACACTGAGACAGGACTAGATTTCATATTTTTTAAATACTTCTTATTTTTTTAAGGTAAAATAGCATTTACAAGCTAAAATATAGCATTTTATACCTAAAATGGAAGTCCTATGCTTAGTTTTATAGTAAATCCAACTAATTATACATCATTGTTAGATGCATATCCAACTAATGTCAAGTGTCGAGTGTCCAACACAGGTACTTCACATATTTAGAAAAGTCCAGGTAACATAGCCTACGGGAGCAGCAGATGTTGCTACATGCAACAGAGCTTTTGCACACATTTAGTCCATGACAGGCAAGAATTTCCATAATGAAATTGAAAATTGTATTTTTGTTCAGTGGAACTAGAAGTGGACATAGGTCGGTTCAGTTTTGGCTAACAATCAGCTTAGAACCAAACCAAACCGACCTAGCTCAGTTCCAGAAGTATCAATCCAGAACTGAACCATCACCCCTTGAACCGAAGTGAACCAAACCAAAACCGAAAAAACTCAGTTCAGTTCAGCTCAAACTGTTTTTCTTTCCAACTTATTTGCCTTTTGAAAAGCAAGGCCCAGCCCATAGTTGGTTTGCCCATAAAGCACTAAAGCCCGCCAACATGTTGAGGTTGGCTACCTCTTTTAAGTCCAATAACTTTTTCAATTAGTTAGCCCATAAGGAGAGAGAGTTGTGTATACTACTAAGAGAAAGCTTGAGCTTCTTAAGAGGAATTCTCGTCAGAAAAACAATGTGGGTACAACCTGCACAGTGCACATCCGCCAACATCAGCCTCTGCAGTTTCAAAAATACGGATGCATCGTTTGGTTATCTGTTCTATAGGATCTATTCCTGCAATTCTTCCAGCTGCCACAGCATTTGCATTGCGCTCCACAAATTTTTCTTTCTGGAACATGTTCTGGCAATATTTACAGTACCACGTACCATTGGGAATTCTAGGTAGAGAAACACACTCTGCAATTGGACAAAACAAGAATTTATTAAATTTTGCCAATAAGTCATTGCAATGCATTAACTAACAAAAGATAAAGACAGACAAACAAAGTTCTGTTCAACCAGTCTGTTGACAATACACCAGCAAAATTCAGAAAATTGAAATAAGTATAAAACAAAAAATAAAAAGCCTATAGACAAATATAAAAGGATAGGAAGGCACATGGCAAAATGGAAATGCAGAATCCAGGTATATTAAATTTGTCACAACCAAAATGGAAATGCAGAATCCAGGTATATTAAATTTGTCACAACCAAATATCTTTGCTACATCAACAACTTAATTTATTTGCCCCTCATTCCGCAAAAGCACTGTTGAGAGTACCAAAGCATCTAAGGAGTTGGAGCTATAAAATCATGAAAGAGGTGAAACTGGCAAGTTATTCAAGAAATGGAAATCCACCTGTGTGAAAAGCTCTAGGGCAATTATCACAACATAAAAGATCCCCTCCATCTGCACAGATCGAGCAGAGATCATCATTTTCTTCCGCAGATAACTTCCGTCCTTTTGACAACTCTAAGGACAACTCATGGAGAGACACTCCATTCGATGTATAGATGTGTAGGTAACTGCAGTAGGGGGTAAAAAGTTATCTAATGATTTATAAATGGTCACAAAAAGGACATGTTCACTAAACCTTCCAAAAATTTCAAAGAGCACTCACGGTTTGCGACGAGAAGCCCAACCAGCATGTGCTTCAAACTGTGAAGGGCTGACCTGTTCATAAATGCTAAAAAGTAAACATCTCAATGAAAATATTCAATAAAGATGTAATTTGAGCAGGCATCAAAGTACCTCGCTTTGGCAGCAGTAGCAAAATATTCCAAAACCCTTCTTATAACCTTCCACGCATTTCTGTTAAATGACAAGTAATCAGAAAAGGGAAATACAGAAGAGGTTATTGTTCAATACATGCGATCCCTATAACAGCAACAGAAACATTTCTTCAAAACGAAAATAATAATAATAAATGTGCTTAGCTTAACACCAACCTGCCCACGAGCATAATAAGCTAATGCAGTTCCATCAGGCAGCACATCATTCTCAAAAACCAACTTGTGCAACCGCAGATCTCTTTAAAAAAGACAAAAACGAAGGATTTAGTGCACTAAATCAGCCAACTTAAACAAACACGCCAGAAATGCTGATGACAATCATCCACCCATGCCCCCACTTCACAACTAGAAGAATAATAAATATATAGGGAAAAGAAAGTTTACTAACTTTCGAGTTAACCTCCCATGAGTCTTGCTCCGTGATGAGTTATAGGAGACACTGTCAGATGACTTTGGAGTGGATATGGCCTTCAATGACCTAAAATTACCAAGGCAAAATATATCAGAATTGAATTTATTTATTTTGCTCAATAAAGAAATATTCAATGATGTTTATTCTGCACAATAGATGGAGAAAAAAACTCTAATTTAAATGCTAGCAACACATGCATATGCAAATGCACATAAACTACCAAAGAGTAACTCGATTTACCAGTATCTTAGGACTCAATGTTTATAGTTCATATTTCAATTCTACTTGTTGAACCACTGACTGTGCCAAAGAAGGGTTTAAGCACACCATCAAAAATATGGTTGACATCATGTGTAAAAGTTAGAAAAGATGATAGCATAGGCAAAATAAAATCCAGTGCTAGTTGTCATTTATGAGCGATGACCACTGTACCCCTCAGTGATGTTATTGCAAGTATTTAGGCAGCACGTGTATGGATACAAGACACGGATAAGACACAATCCGAACACATTGACAGAAATTTTCAAAAAAGAATTAGAACACAATGCGATAGGGAAACAGAAACAAATATATGTATAATTCACATTTATACGTGAAAGTAATAACTAGTTCTTCATTTTTTACATTACAAATATATTTATTATATATATTAAATCAATTCCACATTTTACATATTCAAAAAAAAAAAAAGTGTGAACAAAAAGTCCTATACCTATTTTAAAAAGCCCCTATTCATTAACAAATTGAAATTTTTAAGCTTTAGAAAAATTAAAAATTCTAATGGAGGACAGAAATTAACAAGCATAAATCCACATTATTGTTATTTTACTATTCAATCCCAAGTTATTTTCTTGAGACTTGCAATGTATTTCATGTATGTCTAAATGATGGACATGTGTTTTCCCCAAGTATTCAAAGAAATGTTACATGGATTTGGGTACTGGTGTCCGAGGTGAATGTATGATGATGCAGTGGATTCACCCAATTATAGGCCATGGAAAAACATTCATATTTCTTAAAAATCTTCTTTTATTTTCTAGGGAAAACGTTTATTTTAATTCAAATTTTAAAAAATTCCAATTTCACTACAGCTACAGCAATCATGTCTCGCAATTCAAGTCAACCAAATAGCTATGCATAAAACTCCCCTACATGCAGGTAGTGCTTTATGTCATAAAAATCACTAATGCCTAATGACTTTCATTGTCTAGAAGTGCCCTAGGGCTGAGAAGAATTTGGTCTTTAGTTCACTGGAAAATATTGCATCCACTTGAGGATAAAGTGATTTATGATATTTATTGTATGCAATGTCCCCAATAAGATGAGGCATGCCAAATTTCAAAGCACAATAAATACTTTTTACAGACTAAAACCCCAATACCTAGTGAAGACTTGCTAGCTAACCCTACAAACAATTTTCTAAGCCACCTAGTTAGAAAGGTCAAGGGTACCAACAAAGTCAACAACCGGCAAGGCAAGTAGAGAACCTAAAAGCAAAATTATTCATAATCTACTTGAACTCAATTTAACATGGAGAAAACACATGCACTAATGCAGCACACTCACGGCACATCTCCTAGAGATGTCAAAATCCATATGGTTTGGTGATGGATAATTTGATGAACTCCACCAACATTTCACCCACCCCCAAAGGGCAGAAAATAAACAGTAACAACTATATGATATGAAGGAGGCCCTCAACATAATTGCTAACCACAGTTGTATTGCAAATACTGACAAATGTATTAGTGATATTAAAGTAGGATACATCTATATAATAGAAGCATGTAAATGAAGTTTACAACATAACAGATTTTTGGTCAGGATGCTTAGTGTGCACTGCTAAAAACAGACATTTACATACTATCAGGATAATGGAAGCATGTAACTGCTTGTAGACAGAGACCATTGACATTTCTTCGAGTGCAAGATATATCAGATATAGAAATGGATCTCACTATGTCTTATGTAATAACATCAGAAATTATTACCAGTAAAGTACTTATTCCTATTAAAAATTACCGTATGTTATGACCTTAGAAGCACAGACACTTTCAAAAGTGTTCTATTATACATGTTCACTGCTTAAACATACATGAAACATGTTGCAAGGTTTATAAAAATAATGTGATATCCAATTGTAATGTTAAACAAAATGTGAATTTATACTTAATTTGACGATTAAACTATGGAATACATTGTTTTTAATTTTAAGAAGTGTTAGTTCTCAATTTTTATTATCTTTGAGTAAAATAATTATATTTAGGACATGTATAAATATATATTTCTTGCGTGCCCCGCTATGTCGTGTCCATATCGTGCGTTCGTGCCTATGCTTCTTAGTGCATGACTTGGTGGTTCCAACAGATTGCCTAATAAAATAGAACAAATTGTCACAAATGCAAGGTAAGAATTACGACAATGAATACCTCTCACTCAATGGAGAAGGAATAGGTTGAGACTCTTTTAAAATCATGCACGAATTACACAGTAACATTGTTCTACCAGCGCCAGCTTCAGGAATAGACCCTAGAAATCATAAAAGGCAAAGGCGTCAAATTCTCTGGGTGGATGACCCATACAAAGAGTGAAATATCAAAATAGAAGAATACAAAAGCACCTTTGCAGTTCAGACAGAATGTGGATTTGTTTTCAGATGAACCAATCACATTCCGAATATTTACTTCCATGGATTCCAATGAAGCGTCTTTGCATGCATTCAACACATCCCGAAGGGTATTTCCATTCTCCAAGTAAATATACTCTGGTGGACGCTTGTTTGCACTACCCGCATGCAACTCGAATTGATTAGGTGTCACAACCTGAATTAGCCACAATGTAAACATATTACAATCAGGCACTCGATGATTCATTTAAAAAAAAATAGGAATGGTATCAAAATGCTGAGGCAGAAAACAAGAATACAAAACTTACTCTAGTTCCACCGCACATGTCACAGGAACACAGTATCCCAGAGCCTTTAATTACTCCTCGAAGCCCAGTATCCAACGGCCCTCTTGCCTAAACCATTAAAAGACAGAAATAATACTAATAATAACAACTAACCACAAACACCCACATTCAAAAGTCTTATTAGGAGAGATTGTTAAAGAGATGTAAATTATACCTTTAAGCCACGGAGGTACTTCACTGGCAAACCCTCCAGCAAACCAGTTTCCAGAAGCTCCTTCAACTTTGTTGGGAACCTCTTCAACTCAATCTTTTTTGACATTTTCATTTCTAACTTACTTATTACATCAGTTTCTGAAACTCCTTCAGTCTTCACATCTTCAACAGCTGATCTCACCAATGGTTCTGCCATTACTTTCACAGCTGAACGAGTGACCCGCTTTATAGGCTTCTCATAGAAAGCCCCAAAAACTCCATCAGCTGGTTCTGCGTTTAACTTTAGAGCCAGATTTTCTGTTGCCGGGACAGGTCCTCCCTTGCAGAGTGGACCTGATTCATCTTTCTTTGCATCTTCATTGACTGGAAATTTATATGAATTGCACTCTTTTGCTTGATTCTCGACCTCAGGCAATTCAGTGCACAACGGTTCCACCACATCATCCTTCGGTTCCACCTCTTTGATAGCAGATTCTGCCAAAACGCTCTTCTGCTCATCATCGCTGGTTAAATCCACCACATCACTCTTCGGCTCCTCTTCACTAACAGAAATCTTCGGCTCCTCTTCACTAATCGAAATCATCCTCTCACCATCATCACCAATCACCTCACTTGCCATCTCGGTCTTCATAGCCTCATCATTCGGTAATTTTTCCATAACAGTCATCAATTGGTCTTCTACAGAGCGTTTCTCCGGATCATTCTTCACATTCTTCGATTCTGAACTCTTGAATCTCTTGTTGCTTGAATTCTTCGATATTTCATTGCCCAGAGCCCCATTCTGTGACCTCGAACGCGTCCTACCGACGAAACCAGCATACTCTGCTTGCGCCTTCAAAGCAAAGGCAAACTCACGCTTCAAACCAGGCCGAACATGAGACAAAAACACATATTCCTCTGAGTCAGCACCGTTCGCCATTGAAACACAAAATAGCCAACAGATCTGGAAAGGCACAAACCAACAATATTACAAATTAAGTCTCCGCCAATCCAGAGAAAGCCACAGAAATCAAAAGCAAATCAGACAAGAAGCATGTAATATCACAAATTAAACCTCTGAGATCCAGCAAAGGCCCTAGAAATCGATAGCAAACCAGAGCAGAAGCGTATGATATCACGGATTAACCCTCTGCCAATCCAGCAAAACCGTATAAATCAGAACGAGCCCTAGAAATCCAATATCCAAATCCAGATTCAGATTCCAAACAACTGCAAAACAATAGTATGTATGTATGTATGTATGTATGTATGTATGTATCTACGGATTAACTAAAATGGATTTGAATTTGAAAACATAATCTGAGAGGTTCGCATTCACCAACTCTTACCAGAAAAAGGAGAAGTTAGGGTTTATTAGTGATTGTGATTAGCGGGATAGGAAGGGACGATGAATAGGCAAAGGAAGAGAAAGATAAAGAGACCAAAGTGCCCCACACCCTTTCAGACAACTCTTATTTGCCTCTCTAGATATCGTATTTACAATCAGTATATTTTATTTTTGGATAAATTACAGTAATAGTCCCCATAATTTTACTTTTATTTTAATTTACTCTCTATTATTTCAATTACAACAAATATGATCCTCAACTTACAAAAAGCTGCACAATCGGTCTGATTTTGAAAAGCCGTCTCACAAACAAACGGAATGAACCTATGTGCACTATGTGTGCCATTTTATTATGACAAAAAGATAAAACAACCATCTCTAGCTTGTATTATATATCAAATTACAATAATAGTCCTTGTAATTTTACATTAATATCATTTTAATATTTGTTATTTCAATTGCAATAAATTTGTCCTTTAATTTAAAAAAATTTGTATAATTGGTCCAATTCATATAAAAAATAGACTAAAAGACTACACGTGTAATCTGTGCCATGTTTTTCAAGGCAAAATTATAAGACTACACACTTCCTATACTAATTCAGTCTAATCCACTTGTATAACATTGTAACGGCACACAAATTAAGATAAAAACTTAAGAGTTTTGTAAAAGCAGTCATTGATGACCATGAGAGGCAATTAGTTACTGATAGAGATGTAATAGATATGGTGAGATGTGTTAATATGAGCAGAATAATTGAACTATATCTGAAACATAATCTAGATATTATTGGGCCTCACAGTGGTCGTCAATGGTTGTCTTTACAAAATTCTCAATTTTTTTGCCCTAATCTGTGTATTGTTACAGTGTTATGCATGTAGAGTATATTGGGTTAGGACGGAAAGTGAATAGTTTTACCATTTTACTCTGAAAAAACATCACAAAAAATTGCAAGTGGATTTATTTTGTTTGTTTCTTAGACGAATTGATCTGATTGGGCATGTTTCTTAAATTGAAGGCAAATTTATTGCAATTAAAACAATAGGGACTCAAAAGAAACTAATGTAAAATTACAAGGATCATTACTGTAATTTGATATTTAATACGAGATAATTGTTTTACACTTTTGCCCTAATAAAATGGCACATGTAGTGCATGTGAGTTCATTCTGTTTATTTGTAAGAGAGTGGTCCAAAATTGGACCAATTGTGTAAGCTTTTGTAAACCGATGTTATATTTGTTACAATGTAAACAACAAAGATCAAATTGAAATAAATGTGAAATTATGGGGACCATTACTATAATTTGTCCTTTATTTTTTCTTAATAATCATCAAAACCAAGAAATTAAGGACTGGAATTCATCCATAACAATTGTAAAAAAAATCACCAAATTCATATTAATTCAGTTGTTTTGTACATAATAATTTTTATATAGAATGACTAGTAGTGAACTCGTGCTATGCACTAATTATAAATGTAAAATTATAAGACGATTTTTTAGATAATCTTTTTATTAAAAAAATTTTTACAGAATCATGTGTTTAAAATATGATATTAAATGATTAAGTATGTTAAAAGTATTTTTTTTATTCTAATAGCCAAAAAAAATATACAAAGACCAATTTATATCATGACTATTATAAGTCGCATCTTTAATACATTTTTGTTCTTAGAGTAACTAAGTACATTATTTATAAATTTCAACATCAAGTTTAAGCAGTCATATTTAAGAATGAAAAAAAAATAAAAAAAATCTTAAATCTAGGGCACCATTCTATGCTCATCAAATCGGTCTTAAAACTTGAGATATTATATATATATATATATATATATATCTAGTCTCTATCAAAAAATAATCCAAGGATATTAATTAAGTTTATAGACGTTGATTAAAGTATAAGTAAATTAATTTTTTAATCTTATGCTCAAAGAATGTACGTCTGAATAAAAAAAATTTTAAACAGTTATGTACTTTATTTATATATGATTTCCTAGTGCTTTTTTATTTTTTTCCTTTCTCTTGTTTGGGTAATTATTTGATATATTGGTATGAACTCAGACAATATTAAATGAATTAAAAGTTTTAAATTAAACAAAGTGAAAGTAGTTTATTTTCTCCATTTATTCTTATTTTGAAAGCTTACTAACCTACTTTATTAAACAAATTGTAAGGTTAGATTAAATCCAATTCATTAAAAATTAACAACTACATATACTTAAATCTAGCCTAAGACAAACTTTGAATATAGTTAAAATGGTTTGTTTAGTTACCATATAAATTATTAACAATCTATAATTACATATCTACATTTAGATTTTAAAATATTTTCTTGAATGACTTTTCAAGTTTTTATTTTGATAGGGTGGGAATTTAAAAAATCTTACCATATTAATTAAAGAACAATGATTTTATGACATTTCTATTTTTGTGTTTTTAAAATTCAAAAATCTGAAGAAAAAAAAAATGAAGATTTTCAAGCTCAAACACCTAACAACCTATTACTATAATATATCATATAGATATATGTGATCTTTTGTGGTCCTTTCATTCAAATCAAAACACCCACCATTATAATTGGTAATTTCAAAAATATCATTGTAACATTGTTGTGGATTGGACTTTTTATCAAAATTTTGTTTGTACACCATTTTATTATATATGCATATATTTACTAATAGTTTGCTTGAATTATTTATATTCACGAGCCAAATTTGATAAAATTGTTTTCCACCAGCTTTTGTGGGAAGAGAGTGAAAATTAGCACTACTACTTTTCACTAATTTTTAAAGAAAAAAAAATACAAAATAGTACTTCTAAGTGAAATAGTAATTGAAAAATGAATAGGTATAGAAGAGAAAGGGGTAGGGTTATATAGGGAGAAAAACAAAAGGCCTAAGGAACATGTATAAAGATAAACCTATGGTAATATTTTTTTGAATGCCTGAAGTGGCATTGTCTTTTAAAATTTCTTATTTACTTCATTTATTCTTTAATTAATATATTTGCAAGCATTGCATTTTTTTCTTGTTAGATCTTTCTATAACAAATTAAGTACTTCATTAAACCCAAGAAATTCAAGATTGAAATTCAACGTCAAAGCAATTACAAACAACAATTATATTTGTGTAAACATGTGTGATTTACATGAACAATGATATTACTAAAATAATTTTTTCAAATGTCCTCAATGCTCTTAGATATGAATTTATTTTAAAAATAATTTCTATTCAATTTTATGTATTTGTGATTGTTATTTTTTTTTTCCAATAATGTATTAAAAGTAACCCTATTTGATAATTGAGGGATGGAAGTAGTGCACTTGTGCACGTCAGCCAAGAACAAAGCAAGCAGGCATTTCAATTTGCAGATACAAAATTAGAATGGTTGAAGTGTGAGAAATATGACTAAGATTGTTAAATTGATTATAAATTTTACCTTCAAGCCTTATAATAACAACCAATGAATTTTTTAGCAAACTAGTTTCAAAGACTTTATTCAACTTTGTTGAAAATCTTTCCAATACAATGTTTTGTGACATTTTCATTCTAACTTATTAACTAGAGTAGTTAATGAAATTAACCCATCACTTGTCTAAGATTCTTCGATCTAAATATCTTCTATCAACATTGTCTTCATTGGCTTTACCTTTAAATCCAAAGCTAAATTTATGACTCACCATAAAGGCATCTCATAGAAAGCCTTATTTCTAATTTCATCACTTTGCTTTACCGCATGCCTTTCCTTTTATAGCAACTTTACTTTCACATCCCTTTATAAGCCTAGGCATCCTCCTTAGCATGATAGCTTAATTTCATCGTTCTTTTAATCTTCATTGATCAAAAATTTATACAAATTCATTTTTTTTACTTGATTCTTTACTGAGTAATTTGTTGCATATGAATTGCACTTTGATATTGACTTCAACCAGATTAGTCCTGTGCTTGTCTCTTCTTATAATTTTTGGCAATTGCATTACATCATTTTTTCATTCATTCTTTCTAGCTAATTCGACATGATTTTATTGATTTATGATACTTTAAAATGATGTGGTAGTACTGAATTTTTATTGCAAAAGACGGGCTACAACCTACAAGTTACAAGTTCTAGGGTTTGTTGTACAGTTAATTAGGTTGCGAAGACACAAAGAAAAATAAAATGCTAGAATATAATACTTTAAACACAAATGCAAAATAACAAGGGGCACAAATGCGCAAAGAGTTGAAGCATTTGGGTTAAATAGCAAAAAGTACAACTTCCAGGCCAGATTTATAGCCAACAGATCTCCGGAGGAGTTGGTAACAATCGAAGTTAATGTTGAAGGGCAATTTTGTCCACTAAATGAGATATTAACGGGGTAGCTGGTAGCCCAATCGGTGTTTTCTTTTCGAATTCTCGGATTCGGCATTTTCTCAGGAAATTTTTGAAACGCACGAAGCGAATCTTCGCGACGCGTCTTACCAGCCAATGATCGAAACTGACCAATAGCCGATTGCCAAGTCCACAGAACTGGCAGGGTTTAATATAGGTGCAGACAAAAAACAACAGCCCCACCCACACGTGTTATAGGAGCGTGATAAACACACAGTCTTGGGATTAGCTCCGGGTTTGGAAATATTAGCACGCGCCGCCTAATCCGCGTGAGAGTAATTGTTAAAATATGAAATTGGATATTTCCAGTTTACTCATTCAGTATATTGTTTGGATGTTAATATAGTGGTGAGAGGGGCAGAGGCCAATTGGGTTGGTTCATTTCAAAATTTGGTAGTGATGGCGGGAAAGAATTGTGGAGTGCCACGATGGCAAACATTTGCGTAGCCGTTTGGATATTCAAAATTTTAGAAATATGTAGTTTGGACCTAAATATACCAGAAGTAATGTTATACTATAACTTACCATTTTATTTATCAATTGCACTCGTAGAAAAAGACCCAGTTGCTGAGAGAAAGTGTCATCATGGATTTAGACATCTGAAGAGAAATAGAAAACAATCTCACTAAAGTAGAGGTTTCACCTTCACCAAATTTTTAGGAGTTTGTTTTATAATAGTGATTAAAAGGTTGGCCTAGTGGTTAAAACTTAGAGTTGAGGGTTTACTAAGTTTCAGATTTGAAACCTCTTAGGTACTATCAATTATTTGGAGTCACTCTCAAGGCTTTTGACCTAGTAATTATCAGATTTATGTGAAACGGGAGACTACACAGGTTTCAGAATTAGTTGACATGTACACAAACTAGCCCAGATACTCAATTAGCTTAAAAAAAAAAAACCCCTATGCTAATTGTGGTGGTTAGGCAGGAGAAGAAATTGCTTTCTATGAACATTTTTGGGCTCAAGTTATGTGTTGGTTCAATCGAGTTTATTCAAAGCTTAGATGCTAATTGTGGCCCTTCCATTGACAATGTTAGGGAAAATAAAACCTTTCGGAATATTTTTAACTATGTGACGTATGGGATGACGGCGGCTTATAGCCGCCATCCCTTCCGCAGCCCCTCTCCCCCCTTACTATCTCTCTTCCCTCTTCATATCTATAAATAAAGAGGCCTAGAGAGCCCCTAAACAGAGAAAGAAAAGGAAGAGAGAAATCAGAGAGAGGAAGAATAGAGAGAGGAAAGAGAAGAAAGAGCAGTTTAGGTGAGTTGTAAATATCACGTTATATTATTATTTTATATTGACAATAAAATTTTGGTTGGTCCAGAAGATCAATCCTAAATATTCCAGAAGAATAAATATGATAAATATTTGATAGTTCCTGAAGAACTATTCACAATATATACTTTGTGTTGATTTATTTTCTCTGACTTATATTCTTTACTTTTAGAACAAACTAAACATACTTGTATGTTCTAATTTGGATGGTCAGAACAAAACCACAACCCCTATCTATGCTCATGCGACTCTTCAATTTTTTGAAAAGTTCAAAGCAATTAGAAAAATGGCAAACTAAATGTTACATTTGGAAATAAATCCATGGGAATTTGAGTCTTGACAACATAAAGTATGATCTAGATATTTATAAAAGATATTCTTTGAGAAAATTAAAAAATAGGGAGCAATTATAAAGACGAGCAAATACGTAATAGAAAAATTATCCAAATGAGAAAAGAAAGTAGATGAATATATTAAGAAAATACAAACCAGAAACACACCTTCTACAGTTGCCATCTAAAGATATTGGTAAAATAAACATGCAAGTGTTCAAATTCATATTAGAAATGTATGGAGAGGTTGAAAGAACAATAATGATATAACTGGCAAGAAACAAGAAAAAAAATTTACTCAAATTCAGAAGTGGAAGAAAATAGAAAATTTAATCTATTCTCTTCCAGTTTTGAACTTAAGTAATTTTTCAATAGATACATATTTGAGAAAGTGCTTTAGTAAATGGATTACTAGAGAAAATAATATGAAAAGGGAAAAGTTTCATAAGAATCTCTGTAAAATATTATTCTTTCATTTTCTCCCCTTCCTCTTCTTTTATATTTATCATTTTCATGCCTCTAGCAATGATTTTCAACCTGGTGTTCCATTTATTCATTATCCCATTTAGTTTGTCCTGGTGTAAATTTTATTCTCCTTTTTTTTTTTTCATTGCCCTTCATTCACCATCAAGTTAGGGTGGTAGTCCTTAACAATTTTGTCGCCTTTTTAAGGCTATGGGAGCTTACCAATCAGCTTAGAGGTTGTTTGGATGCGAATTTTTTAGTAGTTTATGTTTTTTTTTTTAAATTGTGTTTAAAAAAGTCACTTTTAGAACTAGCTTAAGTTTTAAAAAACCATTTTAAAAAGTGACTTTTTAGAATTAGCTTAAGCTTTTCTTAAAATGAAGACCTTGAAAGTTTAATTACATGAATAGGGTAATTTTGAAAGTTATTTTCTAAAATCAGGTGGTTTTTAACCTATTTGTCAAACCCAAGTTAATTTAGAAGTTTGTGTCCACAACTTTAGGCTTGAATACAAGACACAACTTTTGTGATTTAAACTTGTCTAACATACAACTTCTGGAGCAACTTGAATTTAGTAATTAAGTTTAAAATTATCTGATTTTAAGAAATAAATTTTAAAACCACCCTAATTTAGGCATTAACTTTTGAACTAACATAAAAATAATAAACTCAACCAAATCAAAACGAGTAAAGATGGCTTGAATGAAATTACATGGTTCAGTCTTTAGGGCATTTGGTACAATTTTTTTTTTAGTTTATTTTTATTTTGCCTTTTTGGCTTATATGCAAAAAAAGCTAAATTTTTTTTTTATAAAAGCTAAAGATAAGCAAAAAAGAAAAAAAAAGAAGCAAAAAAGATAGAAAATCCTATTTTTTTTGTTTATAAGTTAAAAAAAAGGCAAAAAAACTGTACCAAACAAACCATTAATATTGAGACCGAGACTATCATCTAAATTAAAAATAGAAACAAAAATCAAGGGAACACCCTTTTAATTTTTGGGGGCTTCAGCACTTTGAAAAATTTCAAAATAGGCGGGGTAAGAGTTCAATGTCCACATAACCCACATCAAAGGCCTGTATTGACAGGCCTATATGATAATTACAGGCCCATGCGATAATTCTACATCTTGTTGAGGTAGAGGTTAATAAATAACCAATTTGTAGAGCGGGAGCGTCAGAATGAGTGCGATCAAGAGTATGAGAGCATCATTTATAAAAATGTCTCGAAAGCAAGAGCATCTCTAGAGTGGGCTTATAAATACATTTTGACATATATAAATATAAGTATATAAACAGATATATGTCTATATTTAAATAATTTTTAATTTTTATTCACCAATTTCTTTAAAGATACCTAAATCTATAGTATGCAAAATAAATAAAAAATATAATAATCACCGTAGTCATTTCTTCATAATAGTTTTTACAAGATTAAGAAAGTTTGCAAATTCCTCACATCAGTGACTACGGCAGCCAAATATAAAGTAGAGACTTATGGTCTGCTTGGAAGTTGAGGAAGAGAAAGATAAAGGAAGAGAAAGGAAGTGTGTGAGAAATTATGGGAAAAATGATTTGAATTTTTCTCTCTTTCCTTCCCAAGCTAGAAATCAACAGAGGAAGAATAGAAAATAACTATTTTTCCTTTCTTTCTAAGCTATATAATTTTCATGTTCATGCATGTTGCAAAGAAAATATCAAACTGAAAAAAAAAAAAAAATAGCAATGGGGTTTTATATATAAGACTCTTTAAGCCTTGCCATTATGAATTTACCACTTTTGTTTTACTCTACTTTGCAGCTATGTTTAGATATTGCATAAAACAAGGGAAAAGAAAATGCAATGGAATTGAAACTTATAAATATTGATTTTTTATGCATGGATAAAATTTTTTTTTATGAGAAATACTAATTCATTTTATTTTGATTTTCCTAAACCAAAAAGAAAAAAGAAAAAACTTCTTTCACTTAATTTTATCCTATTTTTTTGGTTGCTTTTTCTCTCTATTCATTTCTCTCCACAAATCCAAAATCCAACCATATTTTTCTGCCATAAGAAAAGCACATAAGCAATGTACCCGAAAAAAAAAGCACACAAGCCATTAAGCGGAGAGCATAAACCCTGAAGTTAAATCCAACTTCGATCTTGTAAGAAGCAAGATTAATGATTTTCATACTCATAATTTGATGATCCTTCCGGGCTGATATAGAGTCCAAGTAACGAATATGCTCTGGCATATTAATTACATAATTCTTGGGCTATAATGTCAAAATAAGTACGTGTAGCTGAGGAAATTCTACTTCTCATTGTTCATCTAAAGGAAAAGCATGCTGCAGGCCAATGTTTGATTAGTTCATGAAAGTGAAGCTATATATATATATATATATATAGATACCACTAAGACTAACATTTTTACACAGTAGATGAAGGCAATCTTCTTACTGTTCACACTAAATAAGAGCACACAGAAAACAAGAAAAGGATAAGTAAAGCATAATCTAACTCTCCATCACGGCATGGATATTCCAAGCTCAAGATCACACGACGCGAAGAGACATTATATGTAAGTAAAAATGCCAAAGTATTAAAGTTGCCCTGTGGGAGAAAATGGCTCTTCAGCGAGAAACTTAGATGAGTGTGAACCAACCTCATTTCTCACCATTATGAAATATCAAGAACATAATTCCGGTCGCAGTGAGTAAAAAATGCCAAAGGATTGAAGTTGCCCGGTGGGAGAAAGCGGTACTCCAAACTCACCTGAGTTTTGAACCAACCCCATCTCTCTCCACTATGACATTTCATGAACAGATATATATAGATATATAGTTCAGCCACCTCCACCGCCGCCCCAAACCGACCCTTCTCTTGATGCCATGGTGGCCTCCGGGGCCAAACATGGAGGCGGTGACATTAGGGACCTTGAAGCAACTAATATAGGGTTGCTACTTGGTGTGAAGATCATGTTAAACAGCAACCTTCTCTTTTGGGTGTTCTCTGCAGGGACCGCATCTTCCAAAGGATATGCGGAGACCACCATCATTGTTGTCCACACCTTTAGTCCTTTTTTCCCTCAATTTTCTTTTACCTGCCCCTAGTTTTATAATCTTACAGCATTATCTTAATAATTCCACGTGCCCCGCGCTTCATTGTAGGACCCTTCTTGTGGCTTGTTTAATTTTTAAATACAGAGAAAAAAGGATCGAATGAGTTGAAAGTTCCATCTCCACTTTATTGCGTAATGCGCTTTGGAAGAAGGTTTGATTTTGATGTGTGTGACGTTAGAAAGTGATCACCTTCCAAGTAATGCTTAATGGTCTTTTGGCAAAGAGTAAGACATTTTTTGGTTGTACCTAATTCTAGAATTTGAACCTACTTTTTTTGTTCTTCCCTAATTTCACTACATGCATAGAGCCACAATACATAATGTGTCAAACCATATTTCCTGAAGGTTGATAATCATTATTATCATCTTGTTTGTGCAAGTTTGCTTCAATTTAAGCATAAATAGCTGCTAGCTAGCTGCAAGCCAAACTCTAATTCAATAAGATCGGTGTCATTTCACATACTAAGTTTTGAATGCTATATATATATATATTATAATCCCTTCTCGGCAACCCTAATTGAGTGAAAAGAAATGGTTTACTTCACGGGGGCGGCTTTAGAAAGGATTTGAAGGCAAAAAATGAATTAAGTACTTAAATCTGGGGAAAGGGTTACTGGGAAACAAGTTTAACCTCAGGAGAAGAATAGAATTGAACATGACACGAAGATTGAAAAGTTAAAAAAATGCAAGCAAATTTACTAAAATTAGCCAGCCGTGGTACTTAGGTATCCATACTATACAGGCCGGTGGTATATTCTTAGAAGCATTTTTGACAAACTTTTGGGTGCCTTCCAGGTGCTCCCATGTTAAAGATCTGTGTGATTAAAGTACAAACTGAGTTTGAATATAATTTTTGTGCCATTTGGCACTAAAATACAATAATGAGAAGGGCACATTATTGGAAGGATAAGAATCACCATTAATGTTGTGAAGAAAAGAATCGACAATGTAATATCCTTCCCTATAATTTATGTATCGATATATATATGAAACTAGGACTAGTTAAGATCAGCTCCATCGTTTGTGATATTTTCTTTAATTTGCTCATACATGACTTTGGAACAAATGCATTTAAGAATAATTGAACAATCACCTCAATATTACATGTCGTCAGTATGATTACAATTTTACGTTTTCTCCGATATTATTTGTCATTTATTTATAATGTATAATGATAGTTAATTACTGTAATGACCTTAGACTCCATTGTTGAAAATGAATTTCCCCAAGTCATGTATGTCATAGATATTTGTTGTTGGCTACTAGATTTCGAAGAGAATGCTTTGGATTCATTGTGACCTATGATTATACAGCAGGGAATGCATTATTAAACTTTACCTTACAATGCACTAGTACTAGTTCGTTACATTTAACGTTATAACTGAAGGTATTACTATATATTGTGAATGCAAGAATTTTGATTAGTGATACAAAAATCTCGCTTTAACTAGCCTGTCCTGTAAAATGTATATGATTACCTGCAGCAAACTGAACTTGGGGCCTTGAATGACGGACCTAGATTCCATCATATGGTTGCTGTTCAAGAAGAAATGAACAACTTCAGGGGTTCTTTTGGAAAACCTTGGTGACAAAGCAAGAATAACTTAAGAACTGTTGCACTTCAAAAGTTCATGAGAGGATTGCTTGGCATCTAATTAAGTCCCCTTTTTCTTCTTCTTCTTTTATTTTCTTTTTCCCTTTTTGTCTGTCTGCAAGATAAGTATATTCATATGTAATTAAGCCCTGCCTAGCTGTTGAATTGTTTGGGAGTAGCCTGATTGTGCTCCAAAAGTGGACTTGCAATTCTCTAAATAGCTAATCCTTGGCCTTAGTATAGTAGTACGAATGTCATTGTTCTAACTGTATTTTTTATCCTAAGATGGTTTTATGGTTGCGTTATAGGTTCTGGACTTAAATGCGCATTTTGGTAAAAAGCCCATTCGTTCGAACGGCCTTCAACTGTTTCCAAAATGGAGGCTAAATTGAGAAGTCTGTGAAACCGTTTGAAATTACAGATGTTCAATTTACTCGTTTGAAGGCCCATCCAAAGCCCGTTCAATAAGCCTTCAATTTACGATAACTTTGTTATTGTTCAGCCTATAAATGCAATTTTGTACTTAGAATTTGGGGATCTTGACTTTTGTACGTTTTTTTGTTTATAGATAGCTTAGATGTAGAGCTTTATAGTGACAGATATGTTGTATTTCAAGTGAATTCAATACCATTTCCTCATTTGAGTCTTGATTTCATCTTGTTTTCCAATTCAAATTGTTAATTACTCTATGGAAATGAGTAGCTAAACTTCCATTTGGGTTTAATTGTGAAGATTATTCAAAGAGTTCAAGGTTTTCATAGAGGGTATATCATGCATGTTTTCATTACTTTATCTACTTGAATTGCTAATTCTTATCAATTGAATGTTAGATATCTAAGAACACATAGGCTATTATTGATTATGTTTGACAATTTCAATACATAATTCTCTAATTGTGTATTGGTGTTATCTAAATCGATGGTATTACTCTATGATTTTATAATTGATCATTTATTTAACTTCAATTGCTAAAGAATTCATGTTTTCTAATGCTAAATCTTCCTAATCAATATTCTTGATTGTTATAATTGGTTTGAGTTATCAACCTTCTTTGAAATTCTTGAATAATTTAGGTGATTGAATCAATTAAATCCAAATTCCTTTTTAAAACTAATTTAATTGTCTTTGAATTACTTACCTTAGGAAACCAAAACCTCAAACAAATAATTTTTCAATTCCATTTTCATAGATGTAGTTCACTAGTTGAGTTCGTGACCTAATGAGTTCGTGTTTGCTAAAGCCCATGGCCTATACTTGGCCCAATTTCTGAGAAGAAATAGATCTCGCTATCACCGAGTTACCTACGTTGCCCTCCCTCTCAGTGAGGAGAAGAAGTGCATTTCCAAGGGCGATACATAGCCGCCATAGCCATGCGTGCTCTTTGTCTCATTTTATAGGACTTTCAAAACAAATAAAAGAAAGTTTTCTAATATATGAGGAACAGTGGAAACTGAATTCCTCAGATGCCTTGAGTTTCATGAAAGATTTTCAGATGAAAAGCCAAGGTAACGTAGAGATAAAGAAATGAATATAGAGAAAAGAGACACTCATTTGTTACTAACATTTTGTATAAAACTGAGATTGTCTAGGATAAACATTAGAAGCTAATCCACCCCTACTTTGCTGAGAGAGTTTACACGTACAGCAAACAAAAATTATACTGGCTAAACTTCCTGTAAGAAGCAAAAATGGTTTTCATACTCCTAATTTGATGACCCTGCTGGTATATAAAGAGTCTGCGTAAAGTAAGAATATGCTCTGGAATATTACTTAATTCTCGTGGTGAGGAAATAATAATGTCAAAATAAGTGCGTAAGCCTGACAAAATTCCATCGAATGCATGAAGCAAATCAACGAAACACAATGCTCAAAATGTTGAATGCGCAGGATTCATTAGAAGGAAAAGCATACATACCGCATGCCAACACTTAAGACATAAATTAGTATGTACCATACCACTTAAGACTAACATGTTACAGTACAAGAAGATGAAGGAAATGTTCTTATTGTTCGCACCTAAAAAAGGACAACTCACAAAACAAGAAAAGGAATAAGTAAAACAGAATCCAACTCTCAATCGCGGCATCACACGATTGGGAAGAGACATTTTCTGTGAGTAAAAGTGACAAAGGATTGAAGTTTCCCTGTGGGAGAACTCGACCCTCCAGTGAGAAACTGAGCTCAGTTTCAACCAATAACCTCATTTGGGTTATTCAACGACCTTCACCGCTGCCCCAAACCCACCCTCCCGGGCCAGCCATTGAATCCATGCTGGCCCCTGGGGACAACGCGGTGGGGGGAGGCGCTAGGCCAAAGAGGAATACATAGGTGACCTTGAAGACACTGATATAGGATTGCTGTTTGATGTTTTTTTTGACAACATATGTAGAGAAGTGACTCTCGAATGTTGTTCCTTCACCTTTGGGTTCTGCAAGGGCCGCATCTTCCAAGGGATATGCGGCGACCACCACCATTGCTCCACATTTGATAGACACACCTTTACGCCTTTCCTCTCATTTTCTTTTGCCTTCTCATAGTTTTACAACCTTACAGTATTAACTGAATAATCCCATGTGCCACGCGCTTCATTGGGTGAAAGCCTCGTAGTACGCTTCTCGTGTGCATACAAGTGTCCCGAAAAGGAGAAAATTGAGCGCGTGTGGCACAATCTACCCAGCAGCATTAAGCCTCCCCAATTAACAAACATTTTGACTTTGGCTTTTCCAAAATAAAGCATTGTGTTTCGTTGTTCTTAATTAAAATAGAGGAAGAGTGTATTGAGTAGAAGTTTCATGATTTCATCCCACTTGATTGCGTAATGCATTTTGAAAGAAGATTTGACTTTGATGTATGTGATGTTAGAAAGTCACCATTTAAGTAATGCTTAATGGTCTTTTGGCAAGGGATAGACATTATTTGGTACAGTAATACCTAATTCTAGTATTTTCATTATAGTGTTTGTACATACTTTTTTCCCCCTAACTTTATCTACATGCCCCTACACTACACAATGTTTCAAACCATTTTCCCTGCAAGTTGATAAATATTCATCTGAGATTCACTTCAATTCAAGCATGGCAGCTAGCTACAAGCTAAACTAATTCAACTGGATCAGTATGCTTTCACATACTAAGTTTTCAATGATACCTTATAATCCATTCTGTGCAACCCTTTTGGGTACAAAAAAAAAAAAAAAAATGGTTTAGTTTATGAGACTGACCTTAGAAATGATTTGGAGTCCAGAATGAATAGTTAAGTTTTTAGATTAGAAGAAAAAGATTGCTTGGAAACAAGTTTAAACTCTGGAGAAGAATATAATTAGTGATGGTAGCAAATTTAATAGAATTAGCTAGCCATGTTAATTTTGTATTCATACCATGCAGGGTTGGTGTATCCTTGGAAGCATTCTTGACAATTTTTCAGGTGTCTTCCAGGTGCTCCCACCTGCCAAAAATCATCGCATTGAAATTGAAGAGCTGTACTGTTTGTGGTATTTTCTTTTCTTCATACATGACTTCGGAACAAATGCATTTAAGAATAAATTGAATAATACACAGGAGGGTCATAATAGGGCAATTTTATGATGTGCCTTGAAACATTCCTTTTATATGCCATGTTTAGCATTCATAATGAAGACTTATCTCTATCATCATCGATACACCTCTACATTTAACGTCAGAACCTACACCTAATATCATCATGCGAAGACAATAATTTTGATTAGTGATGCAAAATTCTCACTTAAGTAGCCTGTCGGCCCTGTCCTGTGTATGATCACTTGCAGCTAATTGAACTTAGAGGGCTTGAACCATGGACCTAGATTCCATCATATGGCGGCTGATCAACATTTCAATTCTGATTCTCAGGTGATGCTTTTGGAACACCTTGGAGGCAAAGCAAGAATCACTAAAGAAACTGTTGCACTTTTAAAAGTTCATGGGAGGATTGCTTGGCATCTAATTTAGTCCCTCCTTTTGTTTTCAGTCTGCAAGCTAAGTATATTCATATGCCGTTTAGCCTAGCTAGTGCGTATCATTTTTGTAGGACATGCAAAACAAATGAAAACTAAAGAAAGTGTTCCAAAATCTGAGGAACAGTGGAAACTGAATTCCTCAGATGTCTTGAGCTCCATGCAAGAAATCAAATGTACAATTGAGTATTCAGAATGCAAAAGCAAGGAAATGGAAACTGGAAAGATAAAGGAAGGAATATAGAAAAGAGACAATTCTCCTGATCTCTCACTAAAACAGAGGTACCAAAAACATTCTTCAATCACCTTTATCCTGTACAATAAATTCTCAGATTTCTATCCCGAGGGCTCAGCATTGCTGCAGACCATCAATCTCTAGAAATGGACCGTCCAACGCCACCCCCTATTGCAGCCCGGCCAAGACACTCACATCTAGTGAGAACCATTGCAATGGTCTTGCTAGCCTTGATCGTCCTCACGGGTCTGACCGTGCTCATCATCTGGCTAGCCGTCAATCCAAAAAGACTCGTCTACACAATCGAAGACCGCTCCATCCACGGCTTCAACTTAACCAACAACCACCTCAACGCCAACTTCAACTTCGTCATAAGAGCCTACAATCCCAACCGGAAGGTCTCCGTGTACTACGACAAGGTGGAGGTGTTGGTCTATTACGGTGATGAAACGGTGGCGTTCAACACCGTCGACCCTTTCTTTCAGCCTCATCGGAATGTGACTCATTTGGGGGTGAAGCTCGTGGCTAATGACGTTTCGCTGTTTGGGGCCGTGGCGAAGGACTTGAGTCTTGAGAAATCGGCAGGAGAGGTGGAATTGGATGTTCGAGTGAAGGCGAAGATAAGGTTCAAGGTGGGACTGTGGAAGTCCGGCCATCGGACGTTGAGGATTTTATGTTCGCCGGTTGACGTGCACTTCTCGTCGAAGAACTTCGAGAGGACATCCTGTGAAATAGACCTGTAAGCTGGCATTTTTTTGCTTGGGCTATAATTTTCTCTAGTTTCTTCTGCGGATTTGATTCTATTTAGTTGCCATTATTAATTTGATGATCCTTGTACTATTATTATTATTTTCTGGATTGGTGTGATGATCATTGTTGTGTCTACATATTTAAAGTTGGGACTGTAAAAGTTACGTATATTTGAAATTTTTTTTTATTTTGCTTCTTTCTCATTTTAGTTGTAGTTTACAGCAAGAAGTTCCTATATTGCTTGAATCTTGTCATTGTCATTTTTTTCAATACAACTAGTGAAGAGGTTACTAGTTACTTCATGAGAGATCAACCCAGTAGAAGTCACATACCCTTTTTTTGGTTAAACTTAGGCCAAATTTCTTATTTTATGTATAACTTTCGTTGTAAATCTTGGAGACTTGGACAGATTAATTTGATCAGTCAAAGTGAGACTCCAGTATCCATTCTGCTGTTTTGGGCTTGACTCTACTCAAGGTTGATGCTGTTTTGGCTCAAAATTTCGCAGTTTATAATACGCATATTGGTGTAGGCTATCTTCACTGTTATTCTCCTACAGATACTTTAGAATTGGCTGCACATTTAATTTTTGAGAACAAGCAGGAAAAAGCAAACTAAAATGAACTAAAAAAACAATTAAACGAAACTACAAGGGAGAGCATTACACATCTCCCTATCAACCGCCCTCTCCACTGATATGGGGAGCTCAAAGACGGAGAGAGAACCATAAAGAGCCATCTCCTGAGCTGCCGCGTTAGCAATTCTGGAACATAGGCAAATGACCTTCATATATCTATACATATGAGTTATTGTCAGTCAAGTATTATTTAACCTGATTACCTTCTGATATATCTATCTTGACCACCAAACAAGCAATGAAAAGAGAGGAGATTAATGTTACTAAACACACAAAAGCTGGCAAAGGAAAGAGTAACGAGGCTCACAATATTTTCTCACCTTAGTGCATGTGAAAGAAAGCACTGCAACAATATTTAGAACTGTTGAATTGGACAGGCCAACATTTCTCTCTCAAAACAAACATTTCTTTGTGCTGTGTAAAAGAACAAAATTTTCAGTCCTAGTTGTCAGGTACATATAGCAAACATTTCACCTCTGCCTTTGGAGTGGATAGTCCAAAACTGCAATTCACACTGTCACTCTAGCCAAGCTAAGCAATGCAGCAATATAAGGTTAGGTTCAAAAACATGCAACCCACATAATCCTCGCCCAACGAGAATGGTTTGAGATTAGAGGCTAAAAATTTCGGTCGCCAATTTCTACTTAGCATGAGATGTCTAGGTAGTGAAAATTGGTGGATATGTTGCACCCAAAAAAAAAAAAAAAAAAGAAAAGAAAAGAAAATTAGTAGATATGACATATGTTAAGGGGGACCTAAAAATTTAAGTTTATCCAAACAATGCATATCAAACTTTCTAATACTTTATCTCACGTGAAATCCCGCCTTGTACTAAGCTGCATGTTAAGTAAGGGCTCAAAGAATGCATATCAAGTTTTCCAACAACATCCATTTGAGTTGATTAAGTCGTACCACTAATGAGTGGTGGTTCAGTGGGTAAAAATTCAATTTTTTTTCGCTCAAAAGTCTTCATAGTTGCTTGATGGAACTAAACATACTTTTCAACGCTTAAATCTAAGCTTCGGCCCCAAAGTAGGTGTGGTGGAGTCTCTCGTATTTGGCTCTCTGAGGTATTAAGGGGTAATATTCTATGACTAATATGTAGAGTAACCTACCTACATATCTATTTTTTGTTAAAAAAAAAAAGATTAGCCCGTACCCGTGTGACCATCAATGGTCTCAAGTCTCAACTATACGTGGGTGATTGAGGCCTGAGGGTCGTGCTCTGGACCCGTGAGATATTTTTTTAAAAAATAATATTTTTTTGCACTTTACACTAATTTCTTCAGTTGTATGATGATATGATTGGTACGAGATTTAATTATATAATGAGATAAATTTCAATCCACTAGAAGTGTAAAATTTTGTTTTTCCAAGCAGGACACAAAATACCATACATTGTGTATGAGAGGTTAGGCCTAATATAAATAAAAATCAAGGTTCATGACGAAGTGTTTCACTTTGTTGCCCTTATTTATACGTAAGTTTTGCATTTTCAGCTGATAAAAAATTAGACTCTCGTATAATATGCTCTGCGTTTGAGTCTTCCTCTCTATTCCACCAATAATAACAATGCTAATAACGTTGATGCACTACAAGAAAAGAAGTTGTTTGTGATAGTGCTATTTGCGACGGCTCCTTTGCTGTCACAAATACTACTATTAGTGATGGCAAGGGAGTCGTTACAAAAAAATCTTACATTCGATGCCATTTTTTACAACAGCATATGAAACCGTCGCAAATAGCTAGTCAAAACGGCGTCGTTTCGACCATGTAAACGTGTCGCCATCTTTTTGCAACAGAATATTTGCGACGGCTGAGTACCGACGCAATTGAATCCTTATACGCTGTTGTTTTGAGTAAAAAAATTATTTAAAAATTTATTGAAAAGTTGTCATTTTATTTATTATTAAAATTTTAACTAAACTACCTCGTTTTAGTAGCAAAATTGATTTCCCTCTTCCTCTATTCCATCTTCCCTCCTCTTAGCCCTAACCTAGCCGCAGGAGCTCCCTCTCTTAGCCCAAACCATCCCGCATGCACGGTCTCTCCATCGCCTGCTGCCGCAGGACCTCCATTGCCATCGCCTGCTGCCGCCTCTCGCTGTCGGTTCGACCCAACCCTGGTACCCAATAGGTGAATCTCCCTCCCTCCCTCTCTCTTTGCCTTTTTGTCTCTCTGTCTCTCAGTCTCTCTGTGCATCTCTCTCTCAATTTCTCTCGATCTTTGTTCAACCATATTCTTGAGTAATTATGTTCGATCTACTATGTAGTAAGCCCTAGTGCTTCGTTTGTTGCTGCGAATATGTGAAAAATTGAAGCGTTAATGGTTGATCTGATATACAGGCTTGGGTGAGTCTTGAATTTAATGTTATTTTGCTTTTGAGTGCTATCTAGGAGTAGTATTATATGTATCCATTTCCTTTCCCATTGCCAATCCTTTTCGGCTTGTAAGGTGAAAAAACCCACCTGCAAATCCATCCCACCAATCCCTAAAAACCTCCCACCATTAATGCAGGGAGAAACACATGAAAAGAACAAATTGAGTACTAAAGATCTAGGATCTGAGTACTCAAATTTTTGCTAAAATCCTAGCTTTTTAAATTCTTTTTCTTTTCAAGATTTGATTTTCAATTGCGGTCATTGGGAAAAAAAGTTCTTTCTCTATGTTCGTGTTTAAATTTTCTAGTTCTATGGCTTCAAATTCTTATTGTTGCAAGAAAAAAACTGGTTTTGTGAGGTGGGTTTTGATTTTTCCTTAAGAAGATTGATACCCAACTAAGGGTCCACCAAGATTGGCTGGTTGTGTTCTTTGTCACATTAAAAGATGAAAATGGGTTTCTGCAGAGAAGCTTCTTTCTTCCGAGCTATGGCTAAACCTAGGATCTATGTTCTTGAATCTTCATTTTCTGGAGAAGAATATGATCTTTGAAGTGGGTTATCGTTTTTTCGAATGAATATAAACTTCCATTTAGGATAAGATTAGGGATTGTTTACAGTTGCAGAGGTAGAATTTACTTTTTTTTTCTCATATATAAAGATGATTCAGTTGTTGTTCTTGGTTTTGTTTGCTGGAGGTGTGGTGGCATAACAGCCCTCATCGCATTTGACAAAGTCTCTCCATCAGCTTCTGTTGGTATACATGACCCCACTTATATCTGCTCTGTAATCTAAGAAAATAAAAAACAGTAAAAAGATCATTCATGTAATGTTAAATGCCTCCTGAACCACTAATGTGAAACTAAATCCACAAGAATGCTAATTACAGCACGATAACCAAATTGTCTAGATGGATAGGATTCACCAATTAGGCTGAGGAAAAAGGTTTGAGGGTAAGGCTGGAATATTTTGAATTCATATGAGATTCGGAGCCTGGCATAAAATTATCAAATTCAAGTCCACATGCTCTAGTCTTGTTAACTTCTGTAGCTAATGAACATATGAAACTTTAAGTCGGAGATGACAGGGGACATAAAAGTCAATATTACAAAATGTCATAAGCCACATATGCATAACTACAACATAAATATATATACATGCACACATAAAGAGAACCTATATCACAACATTACATGGCATGGGATGTATCCCAAACTTCAAATCTACATTCACTAGTCCTCACAGTGTTCTTCTTGTTAGAACACATACTAATATCGATAGCATGCAGTCAAAACAGTTAGGGGTTACTCTAAATGGTTGAAACAATTATTCCTTCATGTAAATACATGATATTGCTACATTTGGCATATAACCTCATGTATCAAGTTTATTATTATTTCATTTCATAATCAATTGCCTTTAACGATCGAAGACCTTGTTTTTATTTAAAACTGCATCTTGAATTGATTACTTAATTATTAAATGTTGATGCACACAAACCCTTGTAAATATTGTAACACATAATGACCATACAAATTCAACATTTAGACATATACTCACAAACCAATACCTTTATGCAAATTCATTTAACTTTGGATTAGGCACAGCTGCCAGATTGTTTTGAATTAAAATGTTTTAATCAGAAGGCATATGCTCAGGGCTTTCTTGCCACTGATTTTCTAAGCAGGAAAGTTGATGGGTTTCTAAAATGAGAACCTATTTTTCATTTGTTCATCTATATTATGTTTAAATGTTCTTTTGGTCTTTCTGAAGTTCTTCCAATCTTAATAAATGTGTGTGTGTGTGTATGTATGTATATATAAATTTATATTTGTCTCTGTCTTTCAATTGATTTAGGTGTGAAATTTGTGGATGTAAAGCGAAAGCAAAGACAGGTGATAGTTAGTGGCTACGTTGATCCAACCAAGGTCTTCAAGAAAGTAAAGAGCACTATTGGAATTCCAATGCTAGCAGGTTAGTATTTTTGTTCATTTCTATCACTTTGTTGTTTGGGTTTTCTAATTTTTTTTTTTTTTTACCTATATGCATACTCTTAACTTTGTAACAAAAGACAAAGGGTTTATAGAAAATGATTTTGATTACCTATATTAATTACTAGGAATAACTCGATCTTACAACACTCACTAATAAAATTTAAATTTGCATGCACTCGGTAGTGACTCTCCTTAGAAATTAAGGATAATGAATTGTGGTATGTGTCACCATAGTCTAATGTTCCAATACCATTTTTTTTTTTTGTTTTAACCGATCACTAGCAGAATTAGATGTTAATATGGTGGAAAGATGGAGTTTTCTTATCATGAACACAATTTCCTTCATTATTGTGTGTTTTTGGCGTGGTTGCTGATTCTATTGACTACACATATAACATTTTGACATGAACTTGTCATTGTACATTTCTAACTTTGTTTGGTTTGTTTTAATTATGATTTTTAATTGGTTTGTCTTCATTGGACAATTGAGATATTTCTTGGTATGAAAAAAAAGAAAGAATTTAATTATGGGCACCTCTGATTGGATATATCTTCAAGCTTGAATGTTCGTAGATCATTAGTTGATCTAAGAACATAACAAATGATTGTAAAATTTTAACTTCATTATGTCATCCATTGTTCTTAGAGGTATCTCTCTCTCTCTCTCTGTGTGAAGTAATATAATAATATATTTATTAGTTTATTTAAAAAAGCTATTTCTTATGTTACATTCATACATTCATATTTTGATTAAGTCATGCATGCATTAATTAACTTAAATATAAGCATATAACCTTAAACCCATTCAAGAATTCTTGGGAGTCTGTCAAACTTGATACGTAGGAAGATTTAGGCACGAGTGACGTGTGGAAAACAAATGGCACGGTTGCTAAAGTTCTAGGGTGAGAGTTGTCATGTTTTTTCACTTAATATTTTTAAAAAATAATATTTTCTGAGCCGTTTGGGTACTAAAATCTTGAAACAGCCTCGAGAGTTCATCAAACGTGACACGTGGGAAGGTTTAGGCAATGAGTGATGTGTGAGAACAAACGGCACGGTCGCCGAACTCTTGGGGTGAGAGTTGTCAAGTTTTTTCACTTAATCTTTAAAAAAAAAAAATAATATTTTTCGAGCCGTTTAGGTACTAAAATTTTGAAATGGCTTCGAGAGTCCGTCAAACTTGACACACAAGAAGGTTTAGGCACAAGTGACATGTGAGAACAAACAATATGGTCGCCAGACTTCTGAGGTGAGAGTTGTCACGTTTTTTAACTTAACCTTTAAAAAAAAACCAATGTTTTCCGAGCCGTTTGGGTACTAAAATCTCAAAACAACCTTGAGAGTCCGTCAAACTTGACACCTAAGAAGGTTTAGGCAGGAGTGACTTGTGAGAACAAATGGCATAGTCGTCGAATTTTTAGGGTGAGAGTTATCACGTTTTTTCACTTAATCTTTTAAAAGGAAACAATGTTTTCTGAGCCGTTTGGGTACTAAAATCCCAAAACGGCCTCGAGAGTCCGTCAAACTTGACACCCGAGAAGGTTTAGTCATGAGTGACTTGTGGGAACAAACAACAAAGTTGCCGGACTCCCAGGGTAAGAGTTGTCACGTTTTTTCACTTAACCTTTTAAAAAAAATATTATTTTTCGAGTCGTTTAGGTACTAAAATCTCGAAACGGCCTCGGGAGTCCGTCAAACTTAACATGTAGGAAGGTCTAGGCATGAGTGACATGGAGGAACAAACGGCACGGTCGTCGGACTCCCGGGGTGAGAGTTGTCACATTTTTTCATTTAACTAAAAAAAACAATGTTTTCCGAGCTGTTTGGGTACTAAAATCCCAAAACAGCCTCGGGAGTCCGTCAAACTTGACACGTAGAAAGGTTTAGGTATGAGTGACGCGTGAGAACGGACGGCACAGTCGTCGGACTCCCGGGGTGAGAGTGTTTACTTAACTTTTTAAGAAAAAAAATATTTTTCGAGCCATTTGAATATTAGAATCACGAATTTTTCTTTTAATAAGCTTATTTTTGTTGTTTTTTTTTTAAAAGACTTTGAAAATTTTTTTTTTAATTTTTTTATTTTTTTTTTTTTTTGTTTTTTTTTTGCTTTGTAAATTTTTTTTTTTTTTTTATTGTTTTTGTTTTTTTTTTTTTATTATTTTTTTTTTTTTTTTTTTTTTTTAAATTTTCCCTTTTATAAAATTGATTTTGAAAAGAATTGATTTGGAATTTTAAATTTTCTTTAGACTGCTTGTAATTTTTTTTTTTTTTTTTTTTTTTGAAACTTGGACACGTAGAAAGGTGTAAGCTATAAAGTGAATTGAAGACGGTCGTCGGATCTCCGGGGTGATTTTATTTATATGCATATTTATTCATTGTCTTTGATATGTTCATTATTTTATCTAATATTTATATATTTTTTCCTTTCAGGTTATTCGCAAGGAATAGATCGATCTATGGTGTTTATATACTGGCATATTTAGCGATAGACTTAAAACTCTCTTTTGGTCTATGAATTATAGATTTGTAATGTTATTTTGCGAGACACTGTATATATTTCTTTATTTTATGAATTTTAATGGGAGATAATGTTTAAAATATGTGTTAGTTTACTTTGTTACACACATTTATAAATATTTGAATTTGAATGAATAGATGAATTTTGTCATTTGTATAATATTAAATGTACATTATAAAAAAGCTACAAAATTATTCACTAATTGTATATGGAATTTTTTTAAAAATAGCGACGGGTATATAACCGTCACCAAAAGTGCCTAATGTGTTTATCTAAGATGCTGCAAATGTATTAAGCTTTTGCGACGGTTTTATACTGTCGCTAAAGCTATTATTTGTGAGGGCTCAAATTGTCGCTAATGATGGTAGTGAATGATTATTTGCGATGGTACTTATCCGTCGCTAATAGCCTATTAGCGTTGGCATTGCAGCGGCCGCAAATAATATTACCCAGGCGACTAGTATTTGCGACGGGAATTTGCCATCGCAAAAGGTAACCCATGCCATCGCTTGGCCGTCGCAAATAGTATTTGCGACACTGGTAGATTCGTCGCCCAAAATACCGTCGCACTGTCGACGCTTTTGAGCATTTGCAACGACATAACAGGCTTTTGCGACGACATTACGACGTTGCAAAAACTACAATTTTTAGTAGTGATGTATGAAGATATATTTCTTGCAAATCTAAGGTGTCTATTTTTTGTCCTTCTTCTTGTTGTTGTGAGCATTGAAGTAACTAAATTTTTTTTTGAATGTGACATTTTGAGACATTAGAAAATAATGTTTATTCAGTATTTTTTTTTTTTAGAAACTAGAAGAGTGCCCCTATTACATACGTGAGTGATTAATTTGTCCAAGTGAGAGAAAAAAAAAATATGGAGTAAGCAATGGACGATTACAAAATTTAAGCAAAATGAGAGAAAATGGCTATAAGCATCTCATTTTTGCCTGCTCGGCAATCTCCGGCACGACCGGATCTAGTTTTCCATTATCACAATACATGCAAGCCCAAGACGGGTTTTTTAAACTCTAATCCAATCGACTAGTCACTTCCCAAACCCACAAGGTCCAATTGAAGCTGTAAAGATCATCATATCCCTAGACATTCCAGGCGTTTTTCCGTGATCGGGCGGTCTTGGGAACCAACACCATCTAGGGAGCTTCCCGAGATCGGGCGATCTCGGGGACCAACACCTTATCAAATTCCAAACGGTTCACTTCTGGCGCTTGCTAGCTCGCCAATGTAGAATGTCTGTCATTGGTAGTTCTCCGAGACCAGACATTCTTAGAGACCAACACTACCCTCACAGGTAGCTTTCTGAGACCAGGCATTTTAAAAAACTAACACCACCCTATAGGTAGCTCTCTAAGACTAGGCGGTCTCAGGGATCAACACCGCACAGGTAGCTTTCCTAGACCCGGCGGTCTAGGGAACCAACACCTAGGTCAACTCCGGCGCCTGCTAGCCTGACTCGGTGAAAAATGACCAAACCTGCCCCTTGGGCCTCTAAGCACGTCTTGAGAAAGTTTAAAATCCCTCAAGATGATAAGTCCACCGTTCCAAAGTGATCCTAAATAGTTAGGCGTACTTAACCCGCCATTCTGTCCAACTCTGGTCCCATTTCGGCTAACTCCAGTCAAAATGACCATTTTGCTCCTAGCTAAGCCAAACGAGCCCCGAAACATCACCGGTCCTAGAATAGTGAATGGCGGGTCTTGTCATATACCCATGTTTAACCTAAGGTGGACCTTACGACACTAAACACTCCTGACTTAACAAAGCCCCTTGGAGCGTCTCGCAGATGCTCCGCTAAGATTGCCTTTTCTCTTGATTCCCTAGTTATAACGCACCTTCAAATGACTTGAGAAATGTGTAAACTAGAGAATTCTTGAAAGCTCATTCATAGGTCTTTCCATCGATATGGCTTGATTGGAGAGATCGCTTCCCGAAGCTCCTCATTGCATGGCTCTAAAATTGCTACTTTCAGCAACCCCTAAAGCGTCTCACAGACGCTCTACCAAGATTAACTTTTTCTTTAATTCCTTGATTATAACGCACAGTCGAATGACTTGAGAAATGCGTAAATTAGGAAATTCCTGAAAGTATTTTCAGAACACTTTATATCGGTACGGTCTGATCAAAGAGATCGCTTTCTGAAGGCATTGATCATGCGGCACACAAACAACTACTTTTGAACCCCCACGGAGAGTATCACAGACACTCTACAAAAATGCAATTTTATGCACACTTCCCGAGATGATATCTCCTACTTTCGAACACCATTCAGGCTTTTCGAATACTCAGAAGTTCATAAGAAACTCTAGGAGAACACCGTAGATGTAATCGATTTTCCTGAAACCTTCTCGGTTAGCACAATTATCAAAGCAAAGTTTAAACAAATACTCTCGGCGGTGGAGTGTATGCTACATGCGCCAGATCGATCAAACTTCGCTTAGCCCTTAAGATTTAGCAAGTACAATGGGTGCCACGTGGCATTCTGCTAATAGAACAGTACTGGCGCATGTAGTGCATGCGTTAAGGCAAATTTTGCCCAGGCGCATGTACTATATGTGCTAGGTCTCTCCAGAGTTGCCTATAAATATGGGCCTTCCCCTTTGCATATTCGAGAATCAAAAATTGTAATGAAACTTTGCACAAACAGCTCCAAAAATCCGAAACCCTCCATATATCTCTCCCTCCAAACGCTTAGGTTGTATTCCATCTTACTCTAGCCCATACACCTCACCTACAAGGCCCTCCATGCCATAGAAGACCTTATTCCAGCCCCTTCCAAGTCCATCCAAGATTGAGTCCAAACATTTAATGAAGCTTGGGAGTGTTTGAAGGCAAAAGATGGTATTTCCTTTTATATTTTTGTTTTCTGCCACTCCTCTCTTCTCCCTCCTAGCCTACTTAGGCTATTCTCTATTTTAATCTCCATCTTCTACCCCCTTTTCTTGTATGCTTGAGACAAGAGAGCTCCTAACTCATGCCTAGAGGAAAGTTAGTGAGAGCCACCATGTAGGGGGATCTCTCACTAGCCTACTTTAAGATGGTATGGCCTTGGAGCATCTTGATTATGTGGTGTAGCCTCTAGCTTTGTATGGTTTCATGACCACCTTTGCATATGACTATCTTGTTCATATTTTGCATGTTTGGCTTTATTTCAATGTTTACAATCATGTTTTCTAAAACTTGCACTATCCCCACTTCTATGTAATTTTCAAGCTTCTTATTCAAATGTTCTCTTAAAAGTGGTTTTAAGAGTTGGCCCCTTGAAGTTTAGGATGAGACCCTAAGTAATCATGCCTTAGAAAAACTCCCCACTAACCCTAACTCACATTTTTGCATCCTTGCATTTCAACTTGCATAAAAATGGTTTTCAAATTTATTGATTTCTAAGGTTTCTATTCTTTCAAGTTTAGTGGTTAGAATGGCCTTATGGAACCCTCTCTTGAATAGTCTCCATTGACGTTGGCCATAGGAACCCTAACTTGTTAAAATGGTTCCCTCTTTTAAAAATAGATTTCAAAACTTTCTTCTTAAACATGGTTTTCAAAAGTTCATTCTCTCCATCTTTACATTAAAAATGGTTTTTCAAAAGTTGTCCTTAGTATGGTGATTTTCAAAGTCCCTACTCCTTTCAAGCCTAAAGGTTATAATGGTCCTAAGGAAACCTTCTTCGGAATGGTTTTCAAACATCAACCATATAAACCATATATTTAACTAGAGCCAATTTTTATGGAAATGATCTTCAAAAGGGTTGTCTACCAAAGCCTTTTCCATAACATGATTTGTTTTCCAAAAACTCCTTTAACAAAAAAAAAAAAAAATGCATAAAACCTCTTTCCAACCATAAGCTAACCTAACCCTAGTACAATCCACCCTAGGTTAACTTGACCCTAGACAACCAAATCCTAGATTAACCTAACCTTTGTTAGTTAACCCTAGGTCATCCAAACCCTAGGTTAATCTAACTTTAGTTAATTAATCCTGGGTCATCTAAATCCTAGGTTAACCTAACCTTAGTTAGTTAACCCTAGTCCACCTTAACCCTAGGTTAACCTAACCCCAGTTAGTTAACCTTAGGTCAGCCCAACCTAGGTTAGAAAGTTTCAAAGTTCCAATTCAAAGACTCTTTTTCATAACATATTTTCAAAACATCCCACTCTCTTAAGATTTCAAGAATCGACTCCAAAGCCTTTTCAAATATCCTTACACTCTATCTTCAAAAATGTCTCCAAGAAGTTCTCTTAAACTTGTCTCAACTAAAATGGCTAGACACTCAACATTTTTCAAAAACTATTTTAAAAAATGTTTTCAAAAACTCACAATCCCAAAGTGTCCCTAACCTTTTATGGTTAAGGATTCCAAGGGAAAGTGATATATTAAATACAACTATCGAGGTTATCCATGTTAGGGTTCCAAAACCGTAAGTGCTTTCAAAAACTCTTTTCAAGAATGATTTTTAAACATCACATTCTTGAAACAACCTTAATCCTTCCATGGTTAGGATTGGTCAAGTGTAAGTGAGATATTCAAGTAGGGTTCTATAACCCTAAAGTTTCAAAAACTAAAGGAAAGTCTTTAGCCTCTTTTCAAACATGTCTTTAAAACTCATAACCCTAAGGGAGTTTAGTTCTTCAATGACTAACCTCTCAAAGGCGATGAAATATTCAACATGTCTTTTTGAGACAAGTTCATTAGAGCTCTTGTGAGTCTAAGTCTAATTCTCAAGTCCATAACTAAGTTTTCAAAACTTTCAAAACTCCCTTGAATTATGTTCAAAAGCATTTCGAAACACTTCAAAGTCTCATTTCAAGTGCACTTTCAAAGACCTTCAAGTTCTACTCCAAAAATACTCCAACATCTGATTTCAAAACTCTCAAGTTCTCTTTTTTGAAAGACCTCAAAGTGTCTTTAAAACATTCCAAAGGTCCTAATGCGCCTATTTTTCATTGGGCTCTTACCCGAATTACGAATGACCTGATATTTGCCAAATGAGATATGTAGGCAACCTAAAATGGTGTAGTCATAACTCTTATTTCAACTTAAGTCCTTTTTCAAAACTTTCTATGAATTCAAGATCCTTCAAAGCTTCCATGTTTTCAAACATTTTTCCTCTAGACTTGCATCAAATCATTAATCTAGAAAGTGATGACTAAACCCTGTTTTCAAAAATTTAAAGTGGATATTATGTGAATAATGGGAACCGGTTATTCAAGTGAGTGAACAAAAGGGTGATTAGAAATGTAGGTATTGTTGGCCCAAGTAGGCAACCCAAGAGGGGGGGTGAATTGGGTTTCACGAAATTTATGTCAAATAATGCAATTAAAAACTGATTGAGTAATATAATAGTGACTAATCAAAGTACAACTTAAGCAAACAAATTATATAATGCAATGCAAGCAAGTATTGCAAGTAAGGAGGAGAAATAGAGCAAGAAATGAACAACACTAGATTTACAGAGGTTCAGCCAACCTTGCTTACGTCCTCTCTTCCTCGATCCTTTTGAAAATATTCCACTATGTAAAGTCCCTTACACAGTTGTTGGTTTTGCTCCAAGTGCCCAGCTCACCTCTTACAAGAGCTCTTTTCCAGGCTCTCAAAACCCAAGAGATTTTGTCTAAATTTCTCTCAAACTTACTAGTGTCTTTTCCAAGCTACACTCAAACTCAGAAGTTTACAAATCCACCCAATAATAGATGAAGGTGGTACAATGCATAACTCTTTCTCAAAGAGTAGATAAATAAATTTTCAGCTTACTCAAGAACCCCCCCAAATGAATAAAAACAGAGTGTAAGATGTAAGAGATTAAATTTCACTTTCTAGCACTTGATCTTGTGTTCTTCTTTTTCATATATGTGTTAAGGATCTTCTATATATGGCCTTGAGTTGATTATAGTCGTTGGTGGTAGATGGAAGACCATTTGATGCAAGATTGCATTGTTATAACGGTAAAAAATATAGCTGTAGGAGTCCAGGTGTCGACACCTGACTTTATGTGTCGATACATTAAGTCTGCATTTTTCAGATTTTGTTCACTGCCTCCATGTGTCGACACTTGACTTTTATGTGTCGACACATGACTATCCATTCTTCAGATTTTGGCCACTGTCTTCATGTGTCGACATTTCAAATCCATGTGTCAACACATCAGCCCAGAAAACTTGATTTTTGCAGATTTTGCCCAATCTTTTTCATTGTTTTCAAGTTTTTCAAGGGTCATCTAAATAAGTTTTCTAAGGCTTGAAAACACTTCTTTAAGGTATGTTGACTTCAAGAACACCTTCATTCTCTTCGAAATGAATTCACTCCATTTTGATTACTTGTAGAGTTCTTCAATCAACATCACTTCTTTCATTGATTTAAGTTTTCTTTAAAATCTTTAAGAGAGCTTCTAAGACTTGAGATCTCTTTTCTTCAACAGATCTTCTATCATTCTTTGAACATTTTCAATTTCTTTACTTGATCTTCATTAACTTGATTTCTTCTAAGATTTTTCAATCAATATAACAAAACTCTTCAAGCTCTTCAATAATTATCAATTTGAGACTTCTAAAGCTTGAAAAGTCTTCTTCAAAACATGTAAATCTTCAAGAATACTTTCAATCATTTATTCTTCCATGTCTTCATCAAATCTTCAATGGAACTTGTAATCTTTAACTTTGCTTGAATCTTGACTCATTTGAACACCTTCAATCTCTTTATACTTCCAAGTTTATATTTAAACTTTCAAGATTTGTAATGCATGAGCTTGTTGAATGTGTCAACCTATTATGCTCATCATCCTCCCATCCTTCTTGATTCTTTAATATATTTCATTGTGACAAGCATAAACTTATTGAAACAAAAACTTACTCCCCCTTTCGTTTTTGCTTATGCCTTAATGTATACAAACTTTTGCTCCCCTTTCTTATGCAATTGATACTTTAATGGATTGATATGACCATGAGGATCGAGGGTCTTCATAATGAAAAAGTTCTTGAATTCTCATAAGATCTTTAGTCACTTTGAAATAGAATTAATCTAGTATGTTCCTCTATCAATCTTCAAATTCTTCTATCAATCTTCATGATTCCAAAACAGATCATCATGATAGAATTCTAAAACTTGCATCCTTCTTTTCAGTACTTGTTGAATTTCTTGCGCATCTTCAATCTTTTCGAGAATAAGATTACCTAAGTAATCTTCTTATTGGATACTCAACCAATTAGCTTAATTATTTTCTTGTTATCAAATTATTATAATCTAACCTGCACACTTAGTTGAAATCATTAGATAACAATCACACGATTTTGTTATCATCAAAATCAATATGAGCATAAACTTTGAGTCAACAGGTACCGAAAGGGTGGGGTAGGGTGATGATCTTAGGATATCTTCCCTACACGTAACCAACCCCTGAACCATAGATTTCTGTTTTTGAATGACCAAAATGGAGTTGTTTCCAAAAAGGGCTTGAAACTTTCTAAAGGTTGCCAAACACATATTTTCCTAAAAACTTTTTCTTGAAGAGTTTTCCAAAACCTTTTTCAAAAATCTTAGGTTTAATCTTCGGATTACACTTAGCTTTAGGTGACCTAACTCACCTTAATCAAGTTAGGTGGCGACTCCTATTTTTCTAAAACAAGTCCTTAATCCAATCAATTTCAAGTTCAAGCCTAGTCGCACTCGTCCTTCTAAGGAGGATGAATTCTAGTAACAAAGTTTCGTGTTTTTTCCTGAGTTGAAAGGACTTGGTTAAAAATCGGGGGGCGACAGCTGGCGACTCCACTGGGGACACTTAGAGGGTTAGGCCATTGACATGCTTCTTCACCCTTCACTCACCCAGAATCTCCAGTTACTTTGTCTAGTTTTATCCGCTTTTCAAAATTTTCTAAGTTTCCAAGACAAACCTTATTTTCCACAATGGTTATCAAATAAGTGTCATCACTTGCGTTCATTGCCTACATACATGCATTGCATTGATCACCCACTTTATCTTGCATTAAGTTTGTTGAAAAGTTACTAACTCCTTACATTTTCTTTTATAGGTGGATTTTGTTCATGTTTCATTTTTATGTCATAGTTAACTGCCATGAAGGTGATGAATGAACAGGATGTGATGTGTGTTGTTGAGTCTTTTCCTCCATTTTCAAAAATTTCACACACAGTTGGTGCGCTTACTTGTATTTGCATCTTGCATATATTACCTGGTTACTATCCTTCTAGATAGAAGGGGGAACAATATATTGGCTGTAGGCGGATGCTGTGTCAGTTTTTCAGCCTATGGTCTTTTGATCGTTCCCCTGCTCGAACCACCAACCAAAGATGGAGTTCGCCCTTTCGGGGGTGGACGCCGGAGGTTTGAAGGTTCGGAATCGAGCTTTTTAGGAAGCATTAGTAAACCTCCAACCTTATGAACATGTAGCACCCCATGCATAGCCGAACCTCTACTGAATTTAGGACACGCGTGTCAATTTCAAAACTAAGGAGAAAAGGGTGACCGCTTTACTTTCCCTTATATTCTGTTCAATTCGTGCTGTTATGCTGCTTAATTTTTGTTATTATGTTATGTATACATCTTTTCGCATCATAACTGCTCATGCATTAGAATTTATTTCAAGACAAGAGTTCCCAAAGTAACTCATGTCATTGCATCTCCATGCATCTAATTAACCTTCAGAGAAAGGCCCAAGGATCTTCTCGCTCAAATCAAGCCAACCGAAACTCCTAAGGGTACCTAGAGGCCCTAAGGATTCATGATATGCATCAAAGTCATCTCATAAAGAGGGGCCCTAATCCCTCTTCGCTCACGGAGGTAAGGCTGCCAAGAAGACAAAAGGGGCAATTCAAAATCAAGGTCTCTCACCAACTTCCATCTAAAAAGGCAAATCCGAAGACTCAAAAGCAGTTTAGGATCCCAAATATAAAAATAGAATAGGTAGAAGTCCCAAGGAAGATGTTTCCCCTTTCTCGTTTTAATGTATTTTTGAAAAATTCTATGTACAAAGAGAATTCATCTCAATAAAATTGTTATTTCTGTCGAATGAATGAATGTATGAATGAATGGCCACATGTGCAGGTATAGTATTGCATAACAGGGGCAGGGCCCTATCTCCAAAATTTGAGCCAAGGCATCATGCTTAGTTCCCCTCAAAAGGCAGGGGCATCCCTAAGTCATGTATTGCATAAAATCTTTCTAATCCAGAATCTAACATATGATCCCTTTCTTATTTTTCCTTATTTTCTATTCCCGCTCGTCTCATCAAAAGACTAGCAATAGTTTTTAGTGAAACTGCTTGCATTTTAGGTCACCATTGCTCCCAGGAAAGGAAGAAGAGGAACATGAGTGCCTTCTGTACTCCGAACCTTAGTCTTTACCCGACAACAAGTAGCACAAATGACAAGCGAAGGCAACACTCCCAATCAATAGAATAACTCTATGATACGGGAGGAAGTGAATAAGATGAAGGCGAAAATAGACGAAATGTTCAAGCTCGTACAACTAATGACCTTCAAAGGGCCTGCCGTGAATCCATTAACCTCAACGTCCCACCCCAAAGAAACTGAAGCTATCCCGCCAAGGGTCGTCCTGCGACAATACAGGGAAGAACAAGGAACTTCCCAAAGCGGTGCACATCGAAGAAGGAGAAGAAGACAACCCTAAAACCATCTTGTTGACTGCTACATCAAAGACGGAAAACCCAGATCCTCTCGATCTAAAGATACAAGATTAGAAGAGTCCTTGCGTAGCCTACAAGGTCATGACATCTTCAGTGGACCATCTTATGATGAACTATGCTTCTTTTACGACCACCCAAGACCACCCAAATTCAAGATGCCCGATTTCCAAAAGTATGATGGAAGTGGGGATTCTGTGGCTCACCTGAGACTATAGCAGGTGCATTAAGTGGTCACGGGAATGACTCCAAACTCCTGATGCAACTATTTCAACATAGCCTGACTGGACTTACCTTGCAATGGTTCGCCCGTTTAGATTTGAGGAAGATAACGACCTGGAACGAATTGGTCATGGCCTTCCGATCCCAATACCGACACAACAGTGACCTCACCATGGATAGGTGTACCTTGACAGTGATGACCCGAGGGGAGAAAGAAAGTTTCAAGGGCTACGTTCTAAGATGGAGGGAGGCAGTTGCTCAAGTCAACCCCCCATTAGTGGAAAAAGAGTATGTGCAGCTGTTTGTGAACACTTTCCAAGGCCTATATTATGACCACTTATGCCTGAGTAGTGGGAAGAGTTTCTCCGAGTTGACAATGCAAGGGGAAATGTTCGAGAATGGATTGAAAACTGGCAGAATCACGGACCCTTATGCTAAGACAGGTGAGAGATTTGCAAATGTAGCTAAGAAAGTAACAACCACTCGAGGTACTAGCAAGAAAGAGGGAGAGGTATCTGCCATCCTGCCAATAAAACAGCAGCCATATTATCCCCAATATCAAGCTCAACCACAACCACCTGCTCCTATCGTCAACATTCCTGTTGCTAACATCCATGCACCTGCTCTTGGACCTGTCACAGCCGGACCATACCTCTGTAAGCACCCCATTTTTGCCCGCTCGGCAATTTTTGGCCTGACGGAACTCCCTTTTAAGACTCCGTAAGCACATTCAAGCCCAAATCAACTTTCAAACCCCTATCTAATCAGTCAACCACTTCTCGGGCTCGTTGGGCCCAATAGAGACCTAATAATCAAACCTACCCCTTAGGCCTTCAGGCACGTTTTGGGAAAGTTTAAAATCCCTCAAAATGGTAAGTCCACCATTCCAAAGTGCTACTAAGCATTTAGACATACTTCGCACGCCTTCCCGTCCAATTCTTGTCCCATTCAGCTTAACTTCGGTCAAAATAACCGTTTTACCCCTGAATGCCCTGGCATTGCACACATCTCACCGAACAGTAAAAGACTCTCCTGAGATCATCCCTGAATGACCTGGCATGCTTAACATAGCACTCTGATCTATTCCTGACCGTTTTCGAACAAACCTGGTCAAAATGACCATTTTGCCCTTGACGACCCAAATGCACCCCAAGACAACACCCGTCTTAGGTTACTGAACGACGGATCTCGTCGTGCACCCCTGTTTAACCTAAGAAAGACCTCACATTGCTAAACACCCATAACTTGATAAAAGTTCCTCGGAGCGTCTTGCAGACGCTCCGTCAAAATTGCCTTTTCTCTCGATTTTCTGGTTATAGCGCACCGTCAAATGACTTGAGAAATGCGTAAACCAGGGAATTCCTGAAAGCTCGTTCACAGGTCTTTCCATCGATATGGCTCAATCAGATATATTGCTTCCCGAAGCCCTTCATCGTATAGCTCAAACACTACTACTTTCAACAACCCCTGGAGCGTTTCGCGGACGCTCTGCCAAGGTTGACTTTTTCTCTAATTCCTTGATTGAAATGCATTGTCAAACGACTTGAGAAATGCATAAATCAAGAAATTTTCGAAAGTATTTTTAGAGTACTTTTAATTGGTACAGTCCAATCGGAGAGATTGCTTCCCAAAAACCTTGATCATGCAACACAAAAACAGCTACTTTTGAACCTCCACGGAGCGAATCACAGACGCTCTGCAAAGATGCCTTTTTATACATGTTTCCCGAGATGATATCTCACACCTCCGAACACCATTTGAACTTTTCGAAAATAAGAAAGTTCACGAAAAACCCTAGGAGCACACCGTGGACGTAACTGATTCTCCCTGAACCTTTTCGGTTCGCTCAATTATCGAGACAAAGTTTAAACGAACATTTTCGGTACTGGAGCGTATGCTACATGTGCCCAAATTTTGATCAGATCGACTAAATTTTGACCAACCGTCGAGATTTAACCAGTACAATGAGTTTCATGTGTCATTCTGGCAATGGAATAGTACTAGCGCATGTGCAACATGCGCCAGGCCAAAATTTGGCCAGGCGCATGTAGCACATGCGCTAGGCCTGTTCTAGATTGTCTATAAATACCAACACCCCCCTTTGCATATTCCAACTCTGAAATTGATGCGAAGCTCTGCTGAAATTGCTCTAGAATCTCGAATCTCCATACACATTCTCCTCCTCCAACACTTAGGTAAGATTCCACCTCCCACAAGCCTATACACTTCACCTACATAGCCTTATACACCATTAAACACTCCCTTCCAGCCCCTTAAGCCATCTTGAAGTCATTCAAGTTCAAGTAAAGGCTTCCATTGAAGGATACAAGTGTGTTGAAGGCAAAATGTGGTATCTCTTTTACATTTTTTTTGTCTTCCCCCACTCTTCTCTTCTCCCTCCTAGCCTACTTAGGCTATTCTCTATTTTAACCCCCTTTTCTTGCATGCTTGAGCCAAAAGGGCTTTTGGTTCATGCCTAGAGGAAAGCCAGTGGGAGCCACCATGTAGGGTGATCTCTCACTAGCCTACTTTAAAATGGTATGGCCTAAGAGCCCCTTGATTATGTGGTGTAGGTTAAAAACCTTGTATGTATTCATGACCCCTTGCATTTTACAAACTTGATCATGTCTTGTGTGCTTGCCTTCATTTTCATGTTTCTAACCATGTGCTACAAAGCTTGCATTACTTTTATTTCCATGTTATTGTCAAGTTGAATATTCTTTTCAAAATGGTTCCAAGAGTTGGTTCCTTGAAGTTTAGGGTGAAACCTTAGAAGTCATGCCGTCGAAAATCTCCCACTAACCCCCTAACTCACACTTTTGCATCATTGCATTTCAACTTGCATAATAGTTGTTTTCAAACTCTCTAAATTTTAAAATTTTCGTTCTCTCAAGTTTAATGGTTGGAATAGCCCCATGAAACTCTCTATTGAGTGGTCTCCCTTGTATAGTGGCCATAGGAACCTTAGATTGTTAGAATGGTTCCCTTCCCTCTTTCATCTGTTGCACACAAATGGTTTTCAAACTCTTTGATTTCTAAGTTTTTCATTCTCTGAAGATTACTGGTTGGAATGGCCCCATGGAGTTCTCTCTTGAGTGGTCTCCCTTCACATTGACCATAGGAACCCTCTTTTGATGGAATGGTCTCCTTCAAAAATGGTTTTCAAAAATTTATTCTCTTTATCTTTGCATTAAAAATGGTGCATGAAAAAGTTGTCATCATGTTGATTTTTAGACCCCCTATACTCTTGTCAAGATAACCGTTATAATGGACATGAGGAAACCTTCTTTGGAATAGTCTCGAAGCACCACTCATACAAACCATACTCTTGACTAGAGTCAAAATTTTCATGAAAATGATTTTCACAATGGTTGCCTGTTAAAGTCCATTGCATAACATGTTTTGTTTTTCAAAAGTCTTTCCAAAAGGGCATCAAACAACCTTTCAAAATCATCTTTCAATTCACCTCTAGGTTAACTTGACCCTAGTTGACCAACCATAGGTTAACTTGACCCTAGTTATCCAACTCTAGGTTAACTTGACCCTAGTTGTCCAACCCTAGGTTAACTTGATCCTAGTTGACCAACCCTAGGTTAATTTGACCCTAGTTATCCAACCCTAAGTTAACTTGACCCTAGTTCACTCACCTTAGGTTAACCCTACTCTAGTTAGTTAACCCTAAGTTATCTTAACCTTAGGTTAATCCTACTCTAGTTAGTTAACCCTAAGTCATCTTAACCTTAGGTTGACCCTACTCTAGTTAGTCAACCCTAGTCCGACTTAACCTTAGATCACTCCTAACCATAGGCTAACACCTTATAGGTTAGTATGTTTCAAGGTTCCAACTCATGAACCCTTTTTAAACTATACTCATTACCCATTTGTCCAAAACCTTCAACCCTCTTGAGATTTTCAAAAACTAACTCCAAGATATTTTCAAAAATGTTTTCAAAAGATAAAAAACCTAAGGTATCCCTAGCCCTCTTATGGTTAGGACCCCTAAAGGAAGGTGATATATCAAGAATAACCTCCTAGGTTGTCCATATTAGGATTCCAAACCCTTAGTCATTTTTAAAAATCACTTTAAAAAACTAATTCATCAAAACATTCCAATGTCGTACCTCCAAGGTTTTCAAAACAAGACTTCAAAAACACTTTCAAACTCTCTTGTGTAATTCCAAAGCATTTTTCAGAACTCCCTTGATTTGTTCCAAAAACGTTTTCAAAACACTCCACCATCCAATTTCAAGTCAAGGCTTCCAAAGACCACAAAGTATCTTCAAATTTTTCGAAGACCTAAAAGTGTCTTTAAGCTTTTCAAAGGTCCTAATGTGCCTATTTTCTATTGGGCTCTTGTCTGAACTACGATTGACCTGATTCTCGCCAAATGAGATACGTAGGCAACCTAAAATGGTGCGGTCATAATTTCTATTTCAACTTCAATCCCTTTTTCAAAAGTTCCTATCAATTCAAGGTTTCTATCTCAAACCCTTTAAAACTCACATGCTTTCAAACTTATTCCAAAATATGCATCATGTAACATTCATCCGGAAAGTGATGACTAAACCCTATTTTCGAAACTCTAAAAGTGAATATTAAGTAGACAATGGTAACCGGTTATTCTAGTAAGTGAACAAAAGGGTGATTAGACATGTAGGTATCGAAAGGAAGGGGTAGGGTGATGATCTTAGGATATTTTCCCTACACGTAACCAACTCCCGGACCATAGATTTCTGTTTTCGAATGACCGGAATGGAGTTATTTTTCAAAAGGGCTTAAATCTTTCCAAAGATTGCCAAACAACCCATTTTCTTAAAAACCCTTTCTTTAGGGAGTTTTCAAAAATCTTTTCCAAAAACCCTAGGTTTAATCTTCGAATTAACACTTAGTTTTAGGTGCTCTAACTCACTTTAATCAAGTTAGGTGGCGACTCCTATTTTTCTACGAAGCCTTTAATCAAACCAATCTTCAATTCAAACCTAGTCGCACTTATCCTTCTAGGAGAACGAGTTCTAGTGACAGAATTCTGTGCTTTTTGTCTCCAAGCCGAAAAAACCTTGAACACCCAAAAACCGAGGCGCGATAGCTGGCGACTCCACTGGGGACACTTAGAGGGTTAGGCCATCAACATGTCTCTTCACCCTTCACTCACCCAGAATCTCCGGTTACTTTGTTCAGTTTTGTCCACTTTTCAAAGTTTCCAAAGCAAGTCTTATTTTTTCAAAACGGTTTTCAAACAAGTGCCATCACTTGCATCCATTGCTTACATTCATGTTCTTACGTTAGCAATCCATTTTGCCTTGTATTGAGTTTCTTGAAAAGTTACTAACTCTTTGCATTTTTCTTTTGTAGGTGGACCTTTTGTTCACATGTTATTTCATGTTTTATTTATTGTCATAAATGGACATGATGTGATGTGTGTTGTTGGGTCATTTTCTATATTTTTGAAAACTTCATACACACTTGGTGTGCTCACTTGCATTTGCATATTGCATATATTACCTGGTTACTACCATTCTAGATAGAAGGGAGGACAGTATATTGACTATGGGCGGATGTTGTGTCAGTTGCTTAGCCTACGGTCTTTTGATAGTTCGTCCGCTGGAACCACCAACCAAAGATGGAGTTCGCCCTTTCGGGAGTAGACGCCAGAGGTTTGAAGGTTCGGGAACTGAGTTTTTTAGGAAGCATTAGTGAACCCCCAACCTCATGCTCATGTAGCACCCCATGCATAGCCGAACCTCTGCTAGATTTAGGACACACGCGTCAATTTCAAAACCGAGGAGGAAAGGGCGACCGCTTTATTTTCCTTTATATATATTCTGATTAATTCATGATGTCATGCTATTTAATTCTTGCCATTTGTATGTATATGCATCATGACTACTTATGCATCGGAATTCATTTCAAGACGAGAGTTCCCAAAGTAACTCAAGTCATTGCATCTTCATACATCCAATTAACCCCTAGAGAAAGGCCTAAAGACCTTCTCACTCGAATCAAGCCAACCAAAACTCTTAAGGGTACCAAGAGACCCTAAGGACTCATGGCACGCATCAAAGTCATCTCATAAAGAGGGACCCCAATCCCTCTTTGCTCATGGAGATAGGACTGCCAATAAGACAATGGGCAATCCGAAATCAAGATCTCTCACCAACCTCCATCAAAGACGGCAAATCCGAAGACTTAAGAGTAGTTTAGGATTTCAAATATAAAAATAGAATAGGCAAAAGTCCCAAGAAAAATGTTCCCCTTCCCCTTCAAATGTACTTTCAATTCCATATACAGAAAAGAAAAAAGAATTGAATGTAATAAAATTGTCCTTCTTACTTTCATCGAATGAATGCATGAATGCGTGAATGAATGAATGAACATGCTCACATAGGTATGGTACTGCATACATGGGCAACTCCCTACCTTCAAAAGTGAGCCAACACATCATGTTTAGTCCCCCTCGAATAGCAGGGGCATCCCTAGGACATGCATTGCATAAAAACTTTCAAATTAAGGCACTAACTTTTCTTTTTTCCTTGTTTTTCACTCTCTCTTCCTCCCTCATTTCAAAGAAAGAAAAGAAGAGGCAAAACCCACGTTTGTAGAGAACTCTCCGGTATAGGTTGCCATCTCAAAAAGAAGTAGTTGCTCATTTTAGAACGCATGGCATCTATGGAGTCATTCAATATGCCACCAAGCTCGGCCCTTAAGCAAGGCCAGGCTCAGCTACTGGAAGAAATAAGAGGACTTGGAAGTAGGATGACCAAAATAGAAACAATGGTCTTTTTGCTCCTATCCCATGTAGGTATAACGCTCGATGAGCAGGCAGAAGCTCTCCAGGTCCAAACGCATAAAAAACATATTGTCCTCCGAAAAAGGACCTAGAGAAAAGATCAAGCTTACACCCCATTGGCTTGCTCTCTAACCGCCCCCTACCAACGGCTTTGCCAAGCCAATCATCTCGTCCTGGTACCTCCCATACCTATCTTCGATCAGACGCCCGAATTATATAATCCTAATCTATCATGTGAATGCCATTCCAACTCACCCGACCATGACACAAAAAATTGTCCCACTCTGAAACGCAAAATCCAAAACCTCTTCGATTTTTAAGCCACTGACCCAACCATTATTATGCCAGAACCTGATCCTCTACCTTCAGAAACCTCTAGGACACTCTTTCGACCTAAAAGAGCTAGCTGGGGAAATTGAGTTTTTACTAACCTTGCTTGAACACAAACCACAGCTTATTATGGCCTCCTAACAGCAGGACACATGAAGCATATACCCTCGTGGCCTCTGCCTAATCCCTTACCACCTAACTTTAACTCAGCAGCAACCTGTGAATATCATTCAGGTGGCCAGGGTCATGACACTGAGGAATGCTTCTCTCTAAGGCATAAAATTCAGGACTTAATTGACTCAGAAGTTATTGGTACACAAGAAGGCAACTCAACTCTTTTCGCTTCTTGCCCATTACCGAACCACACAATCAATTTTACCACGGGAGATGAGGCTGATCCAGATAGTCCCAACAAAGGAAAGGATAACATTAAGAAGTTACAAGTCCTGGGGGGTAGCCGGGGCACTGCATTTGAAGCAAAAAAGGGAAAAAAAAGTGGTCCACCATTACACTATCACCACTGGCACCCTGAAAGCCACAGACAGCAACTCGATCAACCTTGCGCAACCTAATGAGTTACCTGGCAAGTGGAGCGTATAATCCCGAAGCCTGTCTAAGGAACTTATCAATTTGAAAAGAAAAAGAGATGTTTTCTGTATTCATCTACTTTCCTTCCTATCTCTTAATTTTCCTGCCCTTATTCCTGTCTTATGCTTATGCTTTCAATTAAGGCCAGGCCATGTAAAAAAACAAAAAAAAAAATGATGAAATGAAAATGAAGGGCTCTAGTTCATTCCCTTTGACTCATACTCTTGTGGATAATGATTGCTTTTAAGAACTTTTCCCCAATCTGTATTGACTCGGCTTAAAGGATGGGATAACCTGAGCAATCCATTCAACAGAGATTAAAGCCCTTAAGAGAAAGATAGAGAGTGAAAGAGAGGAGGAAGATAGACTCAACAACGAAATGCAGAGGTTATTAAAGAGACCATACTTGAATGATATTTTAGCTAAGTGATGGAGAGAAGCCATCGTTCAATCCCTCTAAAAGAAATAAATACTTCCCTTCGCTCGCCCACTAGAGCCGTAAATGATTTACATTCAGATATTCCCAAACCAAGAACCATCCCCCATATTGAGGTAAGCGCATAATGGTTGATTTAATAGAAAGTACAAGAATTCATTTAGGAATGTTGTCTAAATTTTGTAAAAAGGTTTTATGGACTAAGCAATTTAATCTGAAATGAAGAGAGGCTCTCGATTCTACTACCATACAGTTGGAGACAACCCCTTGCAAAGCTCACTTGAGCCGATCACATCCTTTGAAAAAAATATATACCGACCTAATGATCACCCCCCACACTGGGTTAAGGCAAAAACTATAAACAAGAACTAATGAGCAGTGAAGTTGGTGACTCCCGAGAGGATATGACGGTGGCGACATCTCTAAGAACAAGCATAGTAGCGAGTTTTGGTGCAAAGAAGAGTCTCGGATGACATGCCAAAAAAAAAAAAAAAGAGAGAAAAAAGAGAAAAGATAATGTCATCCCAAAATAGGAATGAAAACGTCAGCATCTCTAAAAGTTGACATAGGAACAAGTTTTTATGAAAAAGTTCAAATTAGAAGGGACAAAAAATAAAAATAAAAAAGGTAAGAAGGAAAAAGGGAGAAGGAAAGGGAAGTTAAAATTGCCAAAGGTGATCATGGGTCGTTCGAAACTCCATAAGTAATAATGTTTGAGCCTTTATATCCCTTTGTTCATAAACCCCTTAACCTAGCCCACATTATGGTCTAAATTAAAGTCCTCTCAAATCAAAAGAAATTGCTTAGTCTAAATAAGCCTAAACAATAGGAAGACCAGTTAAAAAAAAAAAAAACAAGAAACGAGTAGGAATGTAGGGGCAATATCATGTTCCAAGGTGTGCTCAGATGGTTTTGGTTTAAACAACCCACTAAAAGAAAATATTTGAGCCTTAATATCCCTTCATTTCTTACAACCTCCAAAATCGGCCTACATTACGGTCCTAAAAGAAGTCTTCTCAGATTGAGAGTCAAGCTGTTTATCGCTCTGTAAAGGGCAGACAAGTTGTCGTTCAAGCTATAATGAATTATGAAGATCTGAGGGAGAAAATCAAGTGAGGACAGAAAATCCCCAAACAGTAACCTCATAGGAAGTAGGGATAGGATAGCAGCAACCCAAAAGGGTAAGATCCCCTAAGAATGGTGCACATGCTATCACACCCCGACAAGAATGGGACAAAATCAAAGGGGCAGGATCCTGGAAGGAAAGCAGAATCCTGAGAGTATAGGTCCTGAGGCAATCCTGGGGCATTCTTCATAAATAACATGTATTCACGCAATACTTGCGCATTCATGACGTGTATAACCTGTACATCCATGCAATTCCTATGTAGTTCAATTCTATTCGCGCATTCATTAAAAAGTATGACATACATCAAATTCTACTCCTGTATATGCACTCAATCAAAAAGTATGACGTATATTCAATTCCATTATTGTGCATGCATTCATCAAAAAGTATGATGTGAATTCAATTTCATTCATGTATATGAATTCATCAAAAAGTATGACATGCATTCGAAATCCATCTCTATACATTCATCAAAAAGTATGATATGCATTCATGTATGTGCATTCATAAAAAAGAATGACATGCATTTAAAATCCATCTCTATGCGTTTATCAAGAAGCATGACATGCATTTAATTCCATCTCTGCAGGAGCATCCATAAAAAAACATGACATACGTCTAATTCTATCCTTATGCATTCATCAAAAAGTATGACATGCACTCATTTTCTCATGTATCAACCTGTGCATTCATCCAAAAGTATGATGTGTATTCATTTTAACTTGTGGTGGACTTATACAGTATATATCAAACGACATGTCTAACAAAATACACTGATAAGTATTTAGGTGATTACAAAAGAAAAGGTGTCCTGAAGCAGAAGCAGAATATCCCAGAAGGTCTGTCGGCTAGAATCCAAGAGCTCTGCAAAAGAATTGGACCCCAGAAAACCCGAATTGTCATCCATAGACAACAAGAAACAAAGAATGGGGCACTGAATCACACTCAATCTCCCCAATCAACCATGAACAGCCTAATCCAACTTTTTTCAAAACCACAGAGAATAGGGCAACGACCCACTCTCAACCACCCTAATTAATGTCAGCCTGATTCGACCTCTTCAAATCGTAAAAACTGGGGTGACAACCTACCTTACATCTCCCATTCAATGGCAAACCAGTTAATCCATTCAAAGAAAATTGACCTATAGGTGTTTGACCTTCTAAATACCTCAAACCTTTCAAAAGGAGGCCTTACCCCCTCCAAAACCAGATTCAAGAATCCAAGGAAGCACCTTACCCAGAATTCTGCCATGCCAGTTAGAGGTAAAAGTCAACAATCAATACATCAAAGGAAGATTACTCTCTAAAAAATCTCAATCCAAGAAGCAGGAAACGTCATTTTTTCTAACATTCAAGACAAAAGAACTACAAGTAAATCCCTTATATCAGCAAAGATTGGGTTTCAAAGCTTCCCCCAAAAAAGCAAATTGGGTTTCGAGCTTCCTCCACAAAAGCATATTGGATTTCAGAGCTTCCTTCAAAAAAGCATATTAGGTTTTAGAGTTTCCCCCGAAAAAACAGATTGGGTTTTAGACCTTTCTCCGAAAAAGCAGATTGGGTTTCGAGCTTCCTTTAAAAAACTAGATTGGGTTTCGAGCTTCCTTTAAAAAACTAGATTGGGTTTCGAGCTTCTTCCGAAAAAGTAGATTGGGTTTCAGAGCTTCCTTTGAAAAAGCAGATTGAGTTTCAGAGCTTCCTTCGAAAAAGCAGATTGGGTGTCGAGCTTCTTCTGAAAAAGTAGATTAGGTTTCGAGCTTTTTCTGAAAAAGCAGATTAGGTTTTAGAGCTTCCTCCAAAAAAGCAGATTGGGTTTTCAAGCTTCCTCCGAAAAGGTAGATTGGATTTTAGAGCTTCCTTCGAAAAAGCAGATTAGGTTTCCGAGCTTTCCCCTTTTAAAAGCAGATATCAACCTTGAACCTCTCAGAGGAGCAGCATTCGCCAGACGGAGCATTTTTTCAAGAAGAATAAGTTTCAGGATATCAACCTTAAACCTCCCCAAAGGAGCACCATTCCGCCAGACAGAGTGTCAATTCAAGAAGAATCAATTTCCAAACATTAACCTTGAACCTCCCTGGAGGAGCAGCATTTCGCCAAATTGAGCATCAGTTCAAGAAGAATCAATGTCCAGACGTTAGCCCTAAAACTTTCCAGAGGAATACCATTGCACCTGACGGAATGTTGGTTCGAGATAACTTACTCTCCAAAAATTTTCAACTCCGGTCTCTCCGATTGCCTCGCGATCAACATGGGATCCTTCATTTTTCATTTTCTGTCTTCGACAAGCAAAGATAGAAAAAGAGGGACAGCTGTAAGCACCTAATTTTTGCCCGCTCGGCAATCTCCGGCTTGACCGAACTCCCTTTCAAGACTCGGTAAGCACATACAAGCCCAAATCAACTTTCAAACCCCTATCCAATTAGTCAACCACTTCTCGGGCCCGCTGGGCCCAATAGAGACCTAATAACCAAACCTCCCCTTAGGCCTTCAGGCACGTTTTGGGAAAGTTCAAAATTCCTCAAAACGGTAAGTCCACCCTTCCAAAGTGCTACTAAGCATTTAGACATACTCTGTGCGCCTTCCTATCCAATTTCGGTCCCATCCAGCTTAACTTCGGTCAAAATGACTGTTTTGCCCCTGAACGCCCCGGCATTGCACACATCCCACCGAACAATAAAAGACTCTCCTGGGATCATCCTTGAACGACTCGGCACACTTAACATAGCACTATGATCTATTTCTGCCCGTTTTCGAACAAACCTGATCAAAATGACCATTTTGCCCTTGACGACCCGAACGCACCCCAAGACAACACTAGTCTTAGGTTACTGAACGGCGGATCTCATCATGCACCCCTGCTAACCTAAGGAAGACCTCACAACACTAAACACCCATGACTCGATAAAAGTTCCTCGGAGCATCTCGCAGACGCTTCGTCAAAATTGCCTTTTCTCCCGATTCCCTAGTTATAACACATCGTCAAATGACTTGAGAAATGCGTAAACCGAGGGATTCCTGAAAGCTCGTTCACAGGTCGTTCCATTGATACGGCTCGATCGGATAGATCGCTTCCTGAAGCCCTTCATCGTATGACTCAAACACTACTACTTTCGACAGCCCCTGGAGCGTCTTGCGGACGCTCCGCCAAGGTTGACTTTTTCTCCAATTCCCTGATTGAAACGTACCGTTAAACGACTTGAGAAATGTGTAAATTAGGGAATTCTTGAAAGTATTTCTAGAGTACTTTCCATCGGTACGATCTAATTGGAGAGATTGCTTCCCAAAGGCTTTGATCATGCAACACGAAAATAGCTACTTTCGAACCCCCACAGAGCATATCATAGACGCTCCGCAAAGATGCCGTTTTATGCACGTTTTCTGAGACGATATCTCACACCTCCAAACACCATTTGAACTTTTAAAAAACAAGAAAGTTTACGAGAAACCCTAGGAGGACACCATGGATGCAACCGATTCCCCCGAAACCTTCTCGGTTGGCTCAATTATCGAGATAAAGTTTAAACGAACATTCCCGATAGCGGAGCGTATGCTACATGCGCCCAAATTTTGATCAAATCGACCAAATTTTGATCAACCGTTGAGATTTAATCAATACAATGAGTGCCACATGTCATTCTGGCAATGGAACATCACTGGCGCATGTGCGACATGTGTAAGGCCTGTTCCAGATTGCCTATAAATACCAGCACCCCCCTTTGCATATTCCAACTCTGAAATTGATGCGAAGCTCTGCTGAAACTGCTCCAGAACCTTGAATCTCCAGACACATTCTCCTCCTCTAACACTTAGGCAAGATTCCACCTCCCAAAAGCCTATACACTTCACCTACATAGCCTTATACACCATTAAACACTCCCTTCCAGCCCCTCAAGCCTTCTTGAATTCATTCAAGTTCAAGTAAAGGCATCTATTGAAGGCTACAAGTGTGTTGAAGGCAAAATGTGGTATCTCTTTTACATTTTTTGTTTTCCCCCACTCTTCTCTTCTCCCTCCCAGCCTACTTAGGCTATTCTCTATTTTAACCCCCCTTTCTTGCATGCTTGAGTCAAGAGGGCTCTTGGTTCATGCCTAGAGGAAAGCTAGTGGGAGTGATCACGTAGGGGGATCTCTCACTAGCCTACTTTAAGATGGTATGGCCTACGAACCCCTTGATTATGTGGTGTAGCCTAAAAGCCTTGTATGTATTCATGACCCCTTGCATTTTGCTAACTTGATCATGTCTTGTGTGCTTTCCTTCATTTTCATGTTTCTAATCATGTGCTACAAAGCTTACATTACTCTTATTTCCATATTCTTGTCAAGTTCAATATTCTTCTCAAAATGGTTCCAAGAGTTGGTTATTTGAAGTTTGGGGTGAAACTTTAGAAGTCATGCCTTAGAAAATTTCCCACTAACCCCCTAACTTACACTTTTGCATCATTGCATTTTAACTTGCATAATAGTTGTTTTCAAACTCTCTAACTTTTAAGATTTCTGTTCTCTCAAGTTTATTGGTTGGAATGACCCCATGGAACTCTCTCTTAAGTGGTCTCCCTTGTATAGTGGTCATAGGAACCTTAGATTGTTAGAATAGTTCCCTTCCCTCTTTCATCTGTTGCACACAAATGGTTTTCAAACTCTTTGATTTCTAAGTTTTTCATTCTCTAAAGATTAGTGGTTGCAATGGCCCCATGGAGCTCTCTCTTAAGTGGTCTCCCTTCACATTGGCCATAGGAACCATCTCTTGATGGAATGGTCTCCTTGAAAAATGGTTTTCAAAATTCCTTTTCTAAAATGGTTTTCAAAAATTCATTCTCTCCATCTTTACATTAAAAATGGTGCATCAAAAATTTGTCATCATCATGTTGATTTTTGGACCCCTTATACTTTTGTCAAGATAACGATTATAATGGACATGGGGAAACCTTCTTTGAAATAGTCTCGAAGCACCACACATACAAACCATACTCTTGGCTAGAGTCAAAATTTTCATGGAAATGATCTTCACAAAGGTTGCCTGTCAAAGTCCATTGCATAACATGTTTTGTTTTTCAAAAGTCTTTCCAAAAGGGCATCAAACAACCTTTCAAAATCATCTTTCAATTCACGCCTAGGTTAACTTGACCATAGTTGACCAACCCTAGATTGACTTGACCCTAGTTGCCCAACCCTAGATTAACTTGATCCTTGTTGACCAACCCTAGGTTAACTTGACCCTAGTTCACTCACCTTAGGTTAACCCTACTCTAGTTAGTTAACCTTAAGTTATCTTAACCTGAGGTTAACCCTACTCTAGTTAGTTAACCTTAAGTCATCTTAACTTTAGGTTGACCTTACTCTAGTTAGTCAACCCTAGTCCGACTTAACCTTAGGTCACCCCTAACCATAGGCTAACACCTTATAGGTTAGTATGCTTCAAGGTTCCAACTCATGAACCCTTTTTAAACTATACTCATTACCCATTTGTCCAAAACCTTCAACCTTCTTGAGATTTCCAAAAACCAACTCCAAGATATTTTCAAAAATGTTTTTAAAAGATCACAAATCTAAGGTATCCCTAGCCCTCTTATGGTTAGGGACCCCAAAGGAAGGTGATATATCAAGGACAACCTCCTAGGTTGTCCATATTAGGATTCCAAACCTTTAGCCATTTTCAAAAACCACTTTAAAAAACTAATTCATCAAAACATTCCAATGTTGTACCTCCAAGGTTTTCAAAACAAGACTTCAAAAACACTTTCAAACTCTCTTGTGTAATTCCAAGCATTTTCCAGAACTCCCTTGATTTGTTCCAAAAACGTTTTCAAAACACTCTACCATCCAATTTTAAGTCAAGGCTTCCAAAGACCACAAAGTGTCTTCAAAATTTTCAAAGACCTAAAAGTGTCTTTAAACTTTTCAAAAGTACTAATGTGTCTATTTTTCATCGGGCTCATGTCCGAACTACAATTGACCTAATTCTCGCCAAATGAGATACGTAGGTAGCCTAAAATGGTGCGATCATGACTTCTATTTCAACTCCAGTCCCTTTTTCAAAAGTTCCTATCAATTCAAGGTTTTTATCTCAAACCCTTTAAAACTCCCATGCTTTCAAACTTCTTCCAAAACATGCATCATGCATCGTTCATCCGAAAAGTGATGACTAAATCCTATTTTCAAAACTCTAAAAGTGGATATTAAGTAGACAATGGTAACTGGTTATTCTAGTGAGTGAACAATAGGGTGATTAGACTTGTAGGTATTGAAAGGGTGGGGTAAGGTGATGATCTTAGGATATCTTCCCTACACGTAACTAACCCCCGGACCATAGATTCTTGTTTTCGAATGACCAGAATGAAGTGATTTTTCAAAATGACTTAAATCTTTCCAAAGGTTACCAAACAACCCATTTTCTTAAAAACCCTTTGTTTAGGGAGTTTTCAAAAATCTTTTCCAAAATCCCTTGGTTTAATCTTCGGATTAACACTTAGCTTTAGGTGCCCTAACTCACCTTAATCAAGTTAGGTGGCGACTCCTATTTTTCTATGAAGCCCTTAATTAAACCAATATTCAATTCAAACCTAGTCGCACTTATCCTTTTAGGAGGACGAGTTCTAGTGACAGAGTTTCATATTTTTTGTCTCTAAGCCGAAAGGACCTTAGACACCCAAAAACCAGGGCGTGACAACCTCAACCCTAACAGAAATAACCGGCGAAATCGAGAATTCACTCGCTTGGCATGCACTCAAATAGAGGCTTACCATGAGCTCCTCAAAGCTAAGCACCTGAACCCTATATCCCCGCAGTAGTTGCCGAGCCCATTGCCTCATACTTTCAATCTTGCCCTTACCTGTGAATATCATTCTGGGGGACAGGGGCATGACAACAAAGTCAGTGCAAAAAATCCAAGACCTCATTGACAACAAGGTCATCAATACCCAAGAAGCAAAACCGGCCCCCCGCTCCCAACATCATGGCAAATCCTTAACCGGATCATACCAAACCCACCGTTCGAGTTCAGTGAAGGTGATCTGGACAGCCTGTTTGCTGAGATCGATAAAGAGGAAGTTGAAAAAGAGAAAATCAAAGAGCAACTGCTGCAGGAAGGCCTGGGCACGAAACCCCAGGAAGATGAGCAAAAGGAAACCGTCCAATCATAGGAAAGCCATTAGGGATCCCAAGATGGGGTGTGCAACCCTAATGACTCAACTGGAGAAGGGAAAAGAAAAGAAAGCATCCCTAACTGTACTATGACCACTCGCCTCTACCATTCTATAGTCAGTGCGTCAATCCGTTAAACGCAATTGCGTGAGGAAGTTGGCGATGGAGCATAGAGGAGGCAGGCGTGGTCCCGAAGCCCACCTGAGGAAATGACTACCAAAGGGATGTTCTTTTTGTCAAACTCTGCATTTACTTTTCGTTAATCTTGTCTTTGTTAACTCTACTTCTAATTCTACTTTTTGTTAATCAAAAGCTTATCATGTACACAAAACCTTTTGAAATGAAAGAAAAAGAATTTGAAGTTTACATTTATTATCTCTGGTACTCGTCTTTTCTTAGAAATTTTCCTTTTCATTGTTATGCCTTGACTTGAAAAGGGATAGTACGTGCATCCTCACCAGGGCGACCATTTCCGATCCAAAGAGAGGAGACACTGAAGAAAGGAAAGAGAAAGAGCGGACCATAAAAAAGGGTGTCACTCGAAGGATGCCATGACAAAGCAGTCGGTAGTTAGACCCTCGAAAGGAAGAGAAGCTATCATTTCAAATTCCCTAAATACGAAAACAATTCCTTTGAACAGTCCACTCGAACTGTAAGTGATTTTCATTCAAACACCCTAACCAGGAACCACCCCTAAACTGGGGCAAGCATGAGTAACGGAACGATTAAGCTAACATCTGTTTATCTCAAAGGATGACGGTAAAGTTCTAAGACTGAACTTCATGGACTAAGCAATCTTGTCTGAAAGGAAGAGGGACTATCTATTCTTCTACCATACAGTTAAAAGAATCCCCTTTGAAAGACCCATTTTAAGCCAGATCACATTTCTTCTGCAAACCCGTCTTGGTGATCGCCGCCCACAATGGGTGAAAGTAAATTTGGAAAGAGAAATGAGAAAAAGGGAACGTGAGGAGAAAAAAAGCTTCCTCATACATAGAAAGAAGGAGGAAACAATGCAATACTTGAACAAAAAAAAAAAAAAGAGAAAAAAAAAAACCATCGAGAGAATATAGGGGCAAATTCTCCAAACACAATTAATGAATGATGATTTTCAAGAGAGGACAGTGTCATTCATGACGACAATGCAAGGACAACACAGAAGCAAACTTCTCGACAAAGAAAAAAGTCCAGAAGAATGACAAGGGTAAGAGTTACTTGCCAAAGGTGATCATGGGTCTTCAATAGCCTAGCAAATATAATAGGTTTTGAGCCTTTATCCTCCCTTCAAATACCCTATCACTTAGTCCACATTACAATCCAAATTAAAATCCTCTCAGATTAAGAAAAATTGCTTAGTCTAAACAAGCTTGAACAAAGCAAAAAAAAAAAAAACTCTAAAAAGAATGGTAAATACAGGGGCAAAATTCATTTCTTGCAAAAGGTGGTTCTGGTTCATACAACCCCTGCTGAATTTAAAGATTTGGGCCTATGTATCCCTTCATTTCTTATAATCCTTAAACTTGGCCTACATTACGATCCCAAGTAAAGTCTTCTCTGATTGAGGAAGGAAGCTACAAGTTGCTTTGTCAAAGGGCGGTATTAGCTGTCACTCGAGAGGTTCACTTAGAGAAGTTTTCCTTTTCAGCAAAAGAGAGAGGGAAAAAACGAGTCAATGGATTGAATCCTGAGGATGGTGCAAATACTATCACATCTTGACAAGAAAATGGCAGAATTAGAAAGGGGAATCCCAAAAGAAGAACAAAAGTTAAAAAAGATTGCCTAATTCTGAGACATAGCTCCTACAGCTGAACACAAATCCTGGGGCATCCCTAGGGCATACATTTATTATCATCCTTGGAAAAACCTATGCATTCATCTTCATCTATGTATATAACTTGTGTATTCATAAAAAAGTATGATATGCATTCAATTCCATTCATGTGTGTGCATTCATCAAAAAGTATGACATACATCCAAAATCCATCTCTATGCGTTCATCAAAAAATATGATATGCATTCAATTCCATCCATGTATAAACTTGTGCATTCATAAAAAAGTATGATATGCATTTAATTCCATTCATGTATGTGCATTCATAAAAAAGTATGACATGCATCTAGAATCCATCTCTATGCATTCATCAAAAAGTATGATATGCATTCAATTCCATTCATGTATGTACATTCATCAAAAAGTATACATGCATTCATTACAATCCCTGTGTAAACCCGTACATTTATTTATTCATATTCCTGTCTAATCTGTGTACCCATCCATGGGTATAACATACATCGTTCTAACTTCCTGTGAAAACTCTAAACAACCTAATCTGGCCTTTTTTAAATAATGAAAACTGGGGCAACGTCCAACTCTCGACCTCCTCAATCAACTTTGGAAAGCTTGATTCAACCTTCTCAGATCATTAAAACTAGGGGAACGACCCATCTTACACCTCCCATTCAATTTCAAACTAGTTGATCCATTCAAAAAAGAACCCACTAAAGATGTTCGACCCTCCGGATCCCTCAAACTTTTCAAAAGAAACCTCACCCCCTCCAGAAACAAACTCAAGACAATCGACTTCCAAGAAGCACAACCCCTCAAAAAATATGTCAGCAAGAACCCTATTATGCCTAGCAAAAGCAGAACTCAACAATCAAGCAAACATTGACTATTCTGATCTAAAAAAATCTCAATCCAAGAGGCCACAAATGTCTCCCCTTCAAACTCTAAGACAAAAGAATTACAAGCATGAAGCAGTCTCTGATGATTCCCCAGGCTCAACCATCTCCAAAGTTTCAAGGTAAAGTCAAGGTATAATTCTAACCGAATTGTCTCAAAATCAACTTTAAAAAGAAAAAGCCCTTACTTTCTTTCAAATCTTAAATTTAGTTTTTAAAAGTTTAAAAACTTTCAAGGCTTCGTCTACAAAAACTTTCAAATTTCAAAGTCAATTTCAAAAGCTTTCAAAATTTTTTTCTACAAAAGGTTTCAAATTCAAAAGATTAAAGCTCTTGCTTTCTTTCAAATTTAAAATCAATTTTCAAAAGTCAGAGAAGTTTTTCTAAAAATTTTCCTTTGAAAAGTGTTAAGTTTAAAGACAAAACGAATTTCCTAAAAGTTTTGCTTCCAACAAGAAAAAATTCAAAAGTTTAGAGTTAAAATGAATTTTCTATACATTTTGTTTTTGACAGTTCAAGTTTCATGTCAAAGTGAATTTCCTAAACATTTTGTCTTTAAGAATTCAAATTTCTAATCAAGTTACATTCTCTAAACATTTTGCCTCCAACAAAACAAGTTTCAAGTCAAATCAATTTCAAGGTTTTCTAATCTTTTCCTTAAAAAAAGTTTCAATTCTAGTTGAATTCTAGGTTTTCCAAATCCTTCAAAAAGTTTTAACTCAAAATCAATCTCTAGGTTTTTTAATCTTTTTCCTTCAAAAAGTTTCCATTCTAATCATTTCACCGGTTTTTCAAAGCGTTTTCTTTCAAAAATTTTAATCTTAAAAATATTTCTCGAGTTTTCTAGCTTTCGCTTCAAAAAACCTCTTTCCAAAAATCCTAGGTTTTCTAGCTTTCGCCTCAAAAAGCTTAGCGTTTCAAAATTTATGGTTTCTCGAGCTTTTTCCTCCAAAAGCTCTGTTTTGAAGACATCTTCTCGGGTTTCTCGAGGTTTTTCCTTTAAAAGCTCCATTTTCAAGACATCTTCTTAGGTTTCTCAAGCTTTTTCCTTGAAAAACTCTGTTTTCCAAAACCTTTCAGGTTTTCTAGCTTTCGCCTCAGAAAGCTTAACTTTCAAAATTTTAAGTTTTCAAGCTTTCGCCTCAAAAAGCCTAACTTTTAAGATTTCGGGTTTTCAAAATTTCACCTCAAAAAATCTAACTTTCAAAATTTTAGGTTTTTTTTAGCTTTCACCTCAAAAAGCTTAACTTTCAAAATTTTCGATTTTCAAGCTTTTGCCTTAAAAAACCTAACTTTCAAGATTCCAGGTTTTCTAGCTTTTGCCTAAAAAAGCCTAGCTTTTCAAAATCTTTAGGTTTCTCAAGTTTTCTTCTTCAAAAGCTCCATTTTTCAAAACATCTTCTCGGGATTCTCGAGCTTTTTTCTTTAAAAGCTCTGTTTTTCAAATTTCGATTTTCAAGCTTTTGCCTCAAAAAGCTTAACTTTCAAAATTTTAGGTTTTCAAGCTTTCGAAAGCCTACCTTTCAAGATTCCAAGTTTTCTAGCTTTCGTTTTAAAAAGCCTAGCTTTTCAAAATTTTTGGAGTTCCCAAGTTTTTTCCTTCAAAAGCTTCATTTTTCAAAATATCTTCTCGGATTTCTCGAGCTTTTTCATTCAAAAGCTCTATTTTCCAAATTTCAGTTTTCAAGCTTTTGCCTCAAAAAGCTTAAATTTCAAAATTTTGGGTTTTCTAGCTTTCGCCTCAAAAAGTCTAATTTTCAAAATTTCAAATTTTCTAGCTTTCGCCTCAAAAAGCCTACTTTCATAAAAGTTTTCGGGTTTTCAAAACTTTCTCCACAAAAAGTTTCATTCCAAAATCAAATTCTAAGTTTTCTAAACTTTTCCCTTCAAAAGTTTAATTTCAAAATTCTAGTTTTCAAATCTTCTTACTCAAAAGTTTCATTCCAAGTTTCAAAGGTTTACCAAACCCTTCCAATTCAAATCCAAATCTGTCCATTACAGAAGACCATTTTTGGTCAAGCGCGTGTGCTACACGTGCCAGGCCCTTCAACTTCTCGCCAAAACCAACTTTCAATACTCCAAGCGTCAAAAATCATTTTTGAGGTTTTTCAAAAGCCAAAGATCAAAGTTTTAAATAACATGTTTTGGGCCAAACCGACATTTTCAAAACTCGGACCCTAAATAACATTTCCAAAGAAAAACAAAGTTTTGCGAAATTCAAAATTTTCCAGACAAACGACTCATAAGTAGTCCAAAACTTTCCAAACTTGTCAAGTTGTCGTCCCTTTGATCGCCTCGCGACCAAATAGGGATTCTTACTTTGTTATTTTTCTGCCTTTGACAAGTAAAGACAGAAAAAGAGGGCAGCTATAAGCACCCCATTTTTGCCAGCTCGATAATCTTCGGCTCGACAGGATCTAGTTTTTGAACATCACAATATATGCGAGCCCAAGACGGATCTTTTAAACTCTAATCCTGTCAACTAGTCGTTTTCTGGACCCACAAGGTCCAATTGAAGCTGTAAAGATCACCATGCCCCTAGGCATTCTAGGCAGTTTTCTGAGACCGGGCGCTCTCGAGAACAAATGCCATCCAGGTAGCTTCTCGAGATCGGGCGATTTAAGGGACCAACACCTTATCAAATTCCAGACGGTTTACTTTTGGCGTTTGCTAGCTTGCCAATGTAGAATGTCCGTCATTTAGTAGTTTTCTGAGACCAAGCGTTCTCAAAGACCAACACTACCCTTACAGGTAGTTTTCTGAGACCAGACGTTCTTAGAAACCAACACCATCCTACAAGTAGCTCTCTAAGACCGGGCGGTCTTAGTTACTAACAACGAACAGGTAGCTTTCCTAGATCGGCGCCTGCTAGCCCAACTCGGTGAAAAATAACCAAACCTGCCCTATGGCGCTCCAGGCATGTCTTGAGAAAATTTAAAATCTCTCAAGACGATAAGTTTACCTTTCCAAAGTGATCCTAAATAGTTAGGCGTACTCAACTCGCTATTGTCCAACTCCGGTCCTATTCTGGCTAACTCTAGTCAAAATGACCATTTTGCCCCTGGCTAATCCAAACGGGCCTCAAAATTGCACCGATTTTAGAATAGTGAACGGCAGGTCTTGTCATACACCCCTGTTTACCCTAAGGTGGACCTTACGACACTAAACACTCCCGACTCAATGAAAGCCCTTTGGAGACGCTCTGCCAATATTGCCTTTTCTCCCGATTCCTTGGGTATAACGCACCGTCAAACGATTTGAAAAATATGTAAACTAGGAAATTCCCGAAAGCTCATTCATAGGTCTTTCCATTGATACGGCTCGATCGGTTCACAGACGCTTCGCTAAGATTGACTTTTTCTCCAATTCCCTGATTATAATGCATTGTCAAACGACTTGAGAAATGTGTAAATTAAGAAATTTCCAAAAGTATTTCCAGAGCACTTTCCATTGGTACGGTCCGATCGGAAAGATCACTTCCCGAAGGCCTCGATCATGCGGTACACAAATAGCTACTTTTGAACTCCCACAGAGCATATCATAGACGCTCCGCAAAAATGCGATTTCATGTACACTTCCCGAGATGATATCTCATACTTTTGAACACTGTTCAGGCTTTTCAAAAACTCAAAAGTTCACAAGAAGTTTAACTAGTACAATGGGTGAGATATCGATCTTATTCATGCAAGATTTAGCCTCCAGCCTTGTATGGTTTCATGACCCCCTTTGTATATGACTATCTTATTCATATTTTGCATGCTTGGCTTTATTTTCATATTTACAATCATGTTTTTCAAAACTTGCACTATTCCCATTTCTATGTCATTTTCAAACTCCTTATTCAAATGTTCTCCTAAAAGTGGTTTTAAGAGTTGACCCCTTAAAATTTAGGATGAGACCCTACATAATCATGCCTTAGAAATGCTTCTCACTAACCCCTAACTCACATTTTTGCATACTTGCATTTCAACTTGTATAAAAATAGTTTTCAAATTTATTGATTTCTAAGGTTTCTATTCTCTCAAGTTTAGTGGTTGGAATGGCCCTATGGAACCTTCTCTTGAGTGGTCTTCCTTTACGTTGGCCATAGGAACCCTAACTTGTTAGAATGGTTCCCTCTTTTAAAAATAGATTTCAAAACTTTCTTCTTAAACATGGTTTTTAAAAGTTCAATATCTCCATCTTTGCATTAAAAATGGTTTTTCAAAAGTTGTCCTTAGTATGGTGATTTTCAAAGTCCCTACTGTTTTCAAGAAACCTTCTTCGGAATGGTTTTCATACATCAACCATATAAATCATATACTGGACTAGAGTCAATTTTCATGGAAACGATTTTCAAAAGGGTTGTCTACCAAAGTCTTTTGTATAACATGATTTGTTTTCTAAAACTCTTTTAAAAAAAAATGCATAAAACCTCTTTCTAACCATAAGTTAACCTAATCCTAGGTTAACTTAACCCTAGGACAACCAAATCCTAAATTAACCTAACCTTAGTTAGTTAACCGTAGGTCATCCAAACCCTAGGTTAACCTAACCTTAGTTAGTTAACCCTAGTCCACCTTAACCTTAGGTTAACCTAACCCCAGTTAGTTAACCTTAGGTCAGCCAAACCTAAGTTAGTAAGTTTCAAGGTTCCAATTCAAATACCCCTTTTCAAATGATCTTTCAACTGAAAAACCATTTTCATAACATCCCACTCTCTTAAGATTTCAAGAATCGACTCCAAAGTCTTTTCAAATATTCCTATACTCTATCTTCAAAAATGTCTCTAAGAAGTTCTCTTAAACTTGTCTCAACTAAGATGGCTAGACACTCATCATTTTTCAAAAACTATTTTAAAAAATATTTTCAAAAACTCACAACCCCAAAGTGTCCCTAACATTTTATAGTTAGGGATTCCAAGGGAAGGTGATACATTAAATACAACTCTTGAGATTGTCCATGTTAGGGTTTCAAAACCGTAAGTGTTTTTAAAAACTCTTTTCAAGAATGATTTTCAAACATCACATTCTTGAAACAACCTTAATCTTTCCATGATTAAGATTGGTCAAGTGTAAGTGAGATATTCAAGTAGGATTCTATAACCCTAAAGTTTCAAAAACTAAAGGGAAGTCTTTAGCCTCTTTTCAAACATGTCTTTAAAACTCATAACCCCAATGGAGTTTAGTTCTTCAATGACTAACTTCTCAAAGGTGATGAAATATTCAACTTGTCTTTTATAAGGTATATGAAAACTATTTTCAAAAATCCTTTCGAGACAAGTTTATTAGAGCTCTTGTGAGTCCAAATCTAATTCTCAAGTCCGTAACTAAGTTTTCAAAACTTTCAAAACTCTCTTAAATTATGTTCAAAAGCATTTCGAAACACTTCAAAGTCCCATTTCAAGTGCACTTTCAAAGACCTTCAAGTTCTACTCAAAAAATACTTCAAAATCTAATTTCAAAACTCTTAAGTTCTCTTTTTTCAAAGATCTCAAAATGTCTTCACATCTCTCCAAAGATCTCAATGTGTCTTCAAAACATTCTAAATGCCCTAATGAGTCTATTTTACATCGGGCTCTTGCCCGAACTATGAATGATCTGATTCTCCCCAAATGAGATATGTACGCAACTTAAAATGGTGCGGTCATAACTCTCATTTTCAACATTCCAAAGTGGATATTACGTGGATAATAGTAACTGGTTATTCAAGTGAGTGAACAAAATGGTGATTAGACATGTTGGTACCAAAAGCGTGGGGTTGGGTGATGATCTTAGGATATCTTCCCTACATGTAACCAACCTCCGGACCATAGATTTTTGTTTTCGAATGATCAAAATAGAGTTGTTTCCAAAAAGGGTTTGAAACATTTCAAAGGTTGTCAAACAACCTATTTTCCTAAAAATCTTCTCTTGAAGAGTTTTTCAAAACCTTTTTCAAAAATTTTAAATTTAATATTCGGATTACACTTAACTTTAGGTGGCGACTTTTATTTTTCTTAAACAAGCCCTTAATCCAATCAATTTTAAGTTCAAACCTAGTCACTCTCATCCTCTCATCTATTGTCTTGTTAACTTGCCAGGTTATCGCTTGAGATACCTTGGAAAATCCTGTTAATATCTGTCATTTGGCATATTTAGAAAGAAAGAAATTTCCAAGTTTTTAACGATCACAATCACTCTGAGCAAGAGATTTCTAGGAATATTATCTGTTATGCTAAGGATATTATGATGGCCTTTTCAACCCCTACAGGATTAAGATCTCCTGCGGTGTCAAAGACTTATTAAATGGTCTTTTCCTATTGCAGGTAAGTTGAAAGATGAATGTTGATGCAGCGCCAGGCCTGGCAGGTAATGGAAGCCTCGTCAGGAATGATCAGGGAGCTTGCTTGGCCGGTCAATTAAAGGAGCTTGCAAAAAAATCTTTTGTTGTTTTTTTTTAATCAAACGGCGTCGTCGTTGGGACTGTTGTCCTGCTTCAGGACTTGACCTTTATGTTTAAGGCTCTGTGTCACGGGCTGGCAGGCCGGGCACCACACGGTGACACTAAATGCGACCCGCCATGATCATATGTAGCGGAATACACCCGTGAGGCGACTATGCTCCAAGCAATAGTCCCGCCAAACTCAAACACCAAGGCATAAGATTATGCGCTTGTCCAGGATCCATCCGTAATGCCCCGCATAACTCTTTAAGCACGGACCTCTGATGCTCAAGCCATAAGGCAACCCAAGCTATAGGCGATAGCAACGCCATACTCAAATGCGCGCACACACGGCAAGCAATGTGCGCGCCAGTCCCCCTCGAAACACAAGCCAGATGGCCATGTGCAACTAGACATGCGCGCGTCCGCCAAGCATCACCTGTTAGGCACGATCTCCATCCTTGAACTTAGCGCCCCGCGTCAAGAGTTGCCCGCAAGGAAGGCACCACCAAATAGCATCTGTTAAGCCCACAACATAGTGCCCCGCGACACCAATGCTAGCCAAACCAAGCGGCCGTGTGCACAAGCGTGAACCCAATGCACAAGTGCACAAGACACACGGCATGCAAGTGTGCACACCGAGGTCCAATCCGTCATGGACATAAGCCCCACCACTTTATAATTATGGCGTAGCGGGTAACCCCTTCCTCGACGCTAATGCCCAACATCTGCCCCACCGGGCACAATGCCGCCCATGTAGCCCCTTGACTAGCATGAGTAATGCAGCCACGTGCCACAACCGGCCCCCAAGTCTCGCCCACTCCCTTGGGGGACTCACTTGAATGCTGGCCCTTTCGGTAGCACCAGGGGTGGTGAAAAACACCATGCCCCCCCTTTTTAGCATTCTGAGCCATCTTTTTTGATAGGAAGAAAATCCAAACCCCCTCGAGGAGTCATAATCCATAAATCCAATAAATATGGGACGAGATTGCCATGCCACCGGCCAATCATGCTCAGACATGCCCCACGCCAAGGTCCCTCGCGGCCCTCGACGTGCCACGGGTGGCAACCCGTGACACTCTGGAAAGTTTCGTTAATTTGCTTGTGAGAATTCTTAATTCTAATTATCTGGACTGTTAACCTTTCTGTTGAATTGAACAGCTAGGGTTTTGATTCTTCGACATGGAATAGGGAAGGACGAACAAAGATTCAAAGGTCCATTCCCTCTGCTTTTCGTTCTGTTTTCTTTTTTCTTTGAACAATGCGTAAACAAGCTATTCTGTTACAATCATGCTTGTTTCTCACCGATTTGAATCAACTTCACACCTGATTTAAGGTTTTGTCTTGTCTTCTTTTTGTTTTGAGGTAGATATCTTATATATACATGAGTCAATCTTCAATACGCACACCTGTCATGGCGTTAGATTTTAGTGAACAAATCTAAACTGTTTAATTAATTAGTTAAAAGGTGAAAATAGCATATCTGATATATAGGGGTAGTCTTCAAATGATTCATAAATTTTGATTTCGACCTGTTTGATCTTTCCTTATGCTGAATTGTAACCGACTTCTTGAGTAAGTTGCACGAATCAAATTTGGATTTTAAATTGTTTCTTTATTCTTGTAGAAGATAAGAAATTGGATTACTTTAGGTTCCCAAACTTTGGATGTTTCATTAATTATGAATTTCTATTCTTCATATCTCTCTATGTAATAATAGGGCATCTGCATAGTTACTTTTTCCTTTTTAGAGGGGCCATGGGATTGTTAGCAATCAATTGTTTCTTTTTTAAATTGAAGAAAGAGAAACATAACACATTCTTGAATTTATGCAGCGGAAGCAAGGAATCTACGACTTGCTTGATGATTATTCTGATAAAGTTTTGCGGATACGATGTTGGAAAAGGGTTAAGGACGATGCTTTAGTAGGTTTTGTGCACTTTTCATGTCTTTTAAGCAGATCTGATACTTAACAGACCCCGGGGATGATTACCGATGGTTCAGTTTTGGAACTGTTAGTGAGGGTCGAGAGTAGTGGCTATTGCTGGTTTACATAATGTGGAGTCTCAGTCTCCACTCTAAGGCGGTGGTGTAATCATGTCAGGCCAAGCACTTGAGCATGTGGTGAGTCATTCCCAATTGAGAGTTGGTGACAAACTGCTGCAACAGAGGATTGATGGCTCAAATGCTTTCCTTGAGAACTGAGCACACACATATCTGATAGACAAGATAGTGATAATTGAGATAGCTTGGAGGATGGCAATGAGATTGCAAATGTGTGCCAAACATGGTCCCAAGACCAAACCAGGCTGCAGAATGTACATGAGGAGGGGAATAGTTCTAGCTAAGAGCAGTCCACTGAATTTGCAGAGACTGAAAGGGAGAGGGTGAGGCAAATCTTCAGGGAAATGGATGAGCAGTGGAGTGAGGGGCCATCCATTTGATGTTTCCCATGTGAACAGCTATTCGAAGGTACAATTTCTTGGCGATAATAAGTGTGATAGTGTGAGAATTAAGGTACTGGGTTCAAATGAATAGCCAGCCGCGAGGCCATTTTGGTGGCAGTAGAGAAGAATTGGATACTCAAATTGGTACTCAAATTGAACATGTACGTGATGGATTTGTTGTTAATCGTCCCCAGATTGGTGCTCAGAGGAACATACTATGTGATAGACAGGCTTTGCTTGATTTGTTGCGATGACTGACAGGGAAAGGCAAAGAGAACTCCAGGGTTGGTTGGAGCATCAGCCCGTATCTGATTTTGCTCACCCTAATCACATTCAGATAAGCTGTTTTCAAAATTCGTTAGTTCTTTACCTTCTTCTTCTCCTTTTTTTATTTTTTATATTTTTTTATATGTCCGCTCTTGATTCCTTTGCCATTTTGCTCTATGAATAGACTTGTTATATATGCAACAACCTCTAGAACAACTACATAGCCTTGTCGATGGGATTCATCGGGATTGGTCTTGGTGAAAGTTTTTCTTATGATCACTAGAATTCACGTGAGATTGTTCTATTGTTGTTTTGGGCTGGATGGTAGGGTGTAATTAAGCTTAGATACAAGATCTTGTATCTATACTACATGGATTTCACTTTCTATGAATCTTTGAGTTTAGTGTCACATGCTTAAATTATAAAGGGAACCGTCGTGCCAACCATTTGGGGTTTCGCAATCAAATCTTTTTTTTTTTTTTTTTGCTGTTTCTCCACAGAATACAATACGTCTGGTTATATCTTTCTGCATGCAAGTCCCTTGATGTTATTAGAAACTGTAGATTGTAATGTGTTAAGATGTATAGTCAAATAATTGTCTGTAGGTTCTTGTTTTGGAAGATTAAAATTTAGGATTCATTGTGAGCTATGATTATAGATCAGGGGATATGCATTATTAACTTTTATACGAGAGTGCAATAGTTTTCAGAGCTTACATGATGACAGCTCCTTTGGCATAATTTCATGATGTGCCTTTAAAATCCATGTTTAGCATTCATCATGAAGGCTTTTAAATTCCATCATATGGCTGCTGTTCAACATGTTAATTCTGATTCTCAATGAAGAAGAAAGTGAACTACTTCAGTTGTGCTTTTTTGAGAGTTCAATATAGGATTGCTAATTGGCATCTATCTAGTTAAGTTCCTCCTTTTTATTTTATATGATTGCAAGCTAAGTATATTCATGTCCAGTTTAGCCCTGCCTAGCTGTTGCATTGTTTGAGAGTACCCAGCCATATTGGTGCCTGTACTTTTTTGTAGGACTTGCAAATCGAAGGAAATCTAACAAATAAAAGAATGTGTTCCAAAATCTGAGGAACAGTGGATACTGAATTCCTCAGATGACTTGAGTTTCATGCAAGATATCAAATGTACAGTGATTATTCACTGAAAAAGCAAGGCAATGGAAACTGGAAAATAAAGGAAGGAATATAAAAAAGAGACACATCTTCATCTCTTATTAAAATAGTTAGATTGCTAGCCCAAGGGTCAAGCATTACAGACCATAAATCTCTAGAATTGACTCATCCCACACCAGCCAATCCTCCAGCCCAGCCAAGAAACTGGAAGCTAGTGAGAACCTTTGCAATTGTCTTGCTATCCCTGATTGTCCTTGGGGGTCTGACCGTGCTAATTGTCAAACCGAAACGACCTGTCTACTCCATTGAAAACGGCTCAATCCATCGTTTTAACTTAACCAATAACCACCTCAGTGCCACCTTCAAGCTTACCATAAGAGCACATAATCCTAACCCTAAGGTCTCTATATACTATGACAAGGTGGAGGTGGAGTTGTTATATGAAGACGTGAAAGTGGCATTCAACGACGCTGTCAAACCTTTCTTTCTATATCATCGAAATGTGGCTCATTTGGGGGTGTATCTCGTGGCTCGAGATGTGTCCCTGTTCGGGGCTGTGGCTAGGGACTTGAGTATTGAGAAATCGTCGGGGCAGCTAGAATTAGAAATTCACATGAAGGCAAATGTAAGGTTCAAGGTGGGAGTATGGAAGTTTGGGAGTATGGAAACCAAGGAATGGCACCACAAGAATTTTAACTTCACCAGTTGATGTGCATCTGTCTCCTCAATAAGGATTTTAACGCTATAATTTTCTCTATGACGTTATTTATTTATTTTTCATTCTGGATGTTGTGATCATTGTTTATGTATATCTTGAAATCTTTTTTAGCTCCTTTTCTCTTTCTACCCAGTAATTTGCAGCATGAAGTTTCGATAGTAATGCTTGAATGTTGGCATTGTCATTAACAATACATTGAGTAAAATATGTCTTTCTATGTGGAGTTAATCAAGCAGAAGCCAAATAACGTTTCTTTGCGTTAAACTTTTGCCAGATTTCTTATTTTAAGTAGAACTTTTCATCGTAGACTTGATCTGTCAAACGGCGACTTGACTCAACTCGACTCGACTCCATTATCAGTGATCCGCTGGTTTGGGCTCGACTTTGCTCAAAGGTTGATGCTGTATTGGCTTTAATACATTGCTTCACTTAAAGATAAATAGTTTGGGTGATCAGTTATTTGGATAAATGAGAGCAATTGTTGAGAACAACGAATCAATCTTCTTGTAAGATGCTTACTATGCTAATTGATAATGGCAGTGATACCTTTGACACCCTTGTCCAGCTTTGCTATCGATCCCAAAATATCCTGGAACTTGACCTAAAAGCTTTGCTATTTACCTCAAAAGCTTAATCTATTAAATGGAGGAGTTGCAATAAATATCAAGCTAACACTAACCTCACCTAGTTGACCAGCACTTGACGTGGTATTAGTGTAGACCAAAAAGTCTATGTTTGAACCTCACCGTTTGACAGTTAATTAGAATACTTGCACGTGTTTGGCTCACTTATGCGGGGAGCCTAACCACACTTGGGGGGAGAGGGGAGTCAAGAATATATATAATTTACTCCTTCCTCTCTCTCTCTCTCTCGCTCAATTTTTAAATGAGATGGTTGCTAACAATTTGAAATAGTACACAGAAAATAATACTATGAAACTAAACTTTTTCTCCTGGAACCAGCTGTTGTTAGCAAAGGAAAGCTGCAGCCCATTCCTAGATTAACTGGATGCTATATAGTTATATCAAGAGCATATGCCGACAATTGCACTAAACGCATACATTTTCATCTCATGGATTACTCAGTATCTAATTATGTTGGACCCAAACAAGCTTTTACTAATGAGTTTGTCAGGATTTTGGTTGACGAATTTGACAAACAAACAATAGTTCTAGTTAGTCAAGAACTACTTAACCTCACTCCCCTCTGATATCCATCTTGATCTTAATGCAAGAAATAAAGCAAAAAAGATATTAATGTTACTAAACATACAAAAGCTGGCAAGGAAAGACCAATGAGGCTCACAAAACAAACATTTGATCTTGTCCTATGCAAAACAACAAGAAGCATCTTGCATTCCTAGGAGAGGGATTAAACTCTGGGATGAAACTTAAAGTTGGACACCCCGGTGACTCTCGAGTTTAACTGATACCTTTAGTTGTGATTGTAGGTATTCGGGCTTTTCTTGCTGGGGTGAGTTCAATGTGGCTTTGTCTAGGAGAAGTTTCTCGTTACCGGGTGAAAAAAAAAAATGATCATCTAGCATTCCTAGTAGTCAGGTCCATATGGCAAACATTTCATATCTGCCTTTAGAGTGGATACTCCAGAACTGCAATACACATCAGTATAAGTTATAGGTTAAAAAACTTGCAATATCAACAGGATCCATAGTCATTTTTGGGTTTGATGTGCAATAAGATGAGATTCAATGATGTGGCCAAAAGTTTGGTAATACCAGCCCTCTTCATCTGTCGATGGGACCTTACACTGTACCCTAAGAAGCACGGATACGGACACGGGTACGGATACGGACACAGATACGGACACGGGACACAGCATTTTCAAAAAGTGAGGACACGGATACGGCAGGGACACGGCAAAAAAAATATTTTTATACATTTTTTGTTTGTTATGTATGTGAACATAAAATTCATAAATCACCAAAAATAAGATGAAAATAACTAAATAAGTTCACAATTATAATACAATTACTAACAAGTTAAGGATTTGAAGAATTGGATTTGTGCATTTTATGTTTTGGTGTTTTAAAGTTTTGAGATTTATAAATTAGACTCTATTTAATACTTTTAACAATAACATTTTAACTCCAGCGTGTCCCAAAATGTGTCCAATAGTTGGACACGCGTGTCCCTGATGTGTCCGATAAGTGTCCACTGAAAAAAATATTAATAAAAATATTGGACACGCCAATTGGCGTGTCCGACACGTGTCCCGGTGTGTCCGAGGAGTATGTGTGTCCGACATGTGTCCGACACGGATACGGCACCCTAAACGGAGTGTCCGTGCTTCCTAGACTGTACCCATCTCTGCTCAGAGCAATAGTTGTATGTAAATAGCTTGTTTATTATACTGATCATCTACCACATGGTTTGCTCTCTACTCACTAAATGGATTTGGGGTTTGATCTTAAATATGAGATTACAATCATCTGGACAAAGAAATGAATTTCATAGCAGTACAACAATCGGCTGGTATCAGATTACTAAATTTTTTTCTTTTTCAAGGTTCTTAACTGTGTACCAACATGCTGATCCAGGATCATCATCGTGACGTTGGATTTTGGCAATATAAAAAAAAATATCTATAAATTGATGGCATCTGTATCTTCATTCCAATTTCACGACAATTCCAGCACGGATTGTACTGTTTTTTTTATGGCAATTGGCAAGAATAGCTTTAGCAATTTCCAGAACAACAATGTTCAAGTCATATCTCTAGTGATAGTCTAGACATTAAGTGACATGTTGTTGCACCTAACTTTATTTTGCTTTTTATTGTCTTTCTCAAGATTTCAAGCATCAAGAGAGATGGTTGTGATTGAGCAAACCTTTCAAGGAAAGTAAACTAGTTGTTTAATGCTTCTCTACTCTTTGATTCTTCCCTAAGCCTATGGGTATGCTTGGAACTTGGAAGGTCTTTTAAGGGAAAATGACCTTTTGATGGCCTCATTGATGTTGGAGGTTACTTGTAATTGATGGTTCAAAAACTTGTGTTAGAAGAGGAGCGACAGGCTCTGACATCCTATTAGAATAAAGCATAAGGAGAGAGAGAGAGAGAGAAGAAGAAGAAGAAGAAGAAGAAGAAGACCAGAAAAACAAAATCTTTATATCATAAATGTATTGTGAATTGTAGTCTTATATTGAGAGAGAGCTCTGTATATCAGTTCAAAAGTAGTGTTGAACAAAGAATAGAAAGAGGAAACTAAAAAAAAACAAAAACAAAAAGAGAAATAAAGAAGCTAATTAATATTATACTCTAGCAACTTGAATTGAGCATGTGCTAGAAGTTTGCCTATGTATCAGAGCAAATTAAGGAGTAAGTTTTAGTTGGTGGGAAAAAATTATACTTGGAAAACAAAGACTTGGGAGCAAAGTAGGGGGAGACTCGCGAGAGAGAGAGAGAGAGAGAGAGAGTCCACATTGCTTGAAAACTGTTCATATTTTGTTATAATTCATGAGAAAAACAATAGTATTTGGTCGGTATGCTTTCATGTGGAAGTGATCGTACCTCCACATCAGTAAGCCACATTAGAAAATAACATTGCGAGGTGAAAGGGCAGATCTTGTTTGATATATACTCGCCTTGTAACACTTACTCCGACCCTTTTCTCCAATACTAACGGCCTGTTTGTTATAATTTTTTTTAGTTTTTTTAGTTTTATTTTATTTATTTATAAGCAAAAAAGTTGATTTTTTTTTTTTTTTGCTTTTTTGCTTTTATAAGTTAAAGAAAAGAAAAAAAAATTGACTTTTTTACTTATAAGCTGAAAAAAATTAAGTTGAAAAGTCCTACCAAAAGGGCCTTAAGTATTCATTAATTAAGACTATGTTTGGTATGTAGGAATGAAATGTAATGAGAATGGAATAGAATTGATAATCATTATTGTACTCATGTTTGGTTACAGTAGTTAAGTTGTTAGAATAGAATGAACATTTTACTAGGTGCATGTGTTGTAGTGCTATCAGTTTTTAGTTTTTTAGTTTTTATTTTTGTTGTTAACAAAAATAGAAAAATGTTTGTTAACCCTCAATTTCTATTTACTTATTTTTACTTTTACATCTAAAATGCTCTTTTAATATTGGTGGGTGGTGGCAGTGGCGTTGTTGGTGCTTTATGTTATGATTTTATGAGAGAATAAAATTGTCATTCCAATTTTTAGAGGGAGAATGATCATTTTAACAAAATAAAAAAATATTCATTTATAGGAATTGAACATTTCACTTTCAGTTATGATACAAAATAATAGAATGAAAATAAAAGTGAGAATAGCGATTCTCTTCAATTTCATTCATTTATACTTAACATAGCATAATAGAAATTGTTGCTTGGTACTGAAATAGGCCCAAACGGGGTGTACTCAGTAACTTGTACTGATGAAACATAGAGAAACTGAGCAGCAGGACTTGAAAATTAATGAGCTTATGGTTAACAAAAAAAAAAAGTCTGGTTTCAAGGGCCAAAATATTGTTCAGTAACCTTTTTCTACAATCCACAGGCTTGGTTTCATGGAAAGAGGGTTGATATTTAGGCTCCGTTTGATTTTACGGAAAATGTTTTTCTATAAAATATTTTACTCATTTTTTGTTGTTTGATTGATCAAGAAGTAAAAAAAATATTTTTTAAAAAAAATATTTTACTCCAAAAGACCAAAAGCAACTAACATTTTAAAAATCTGTAAGTCATTTTTGAATTTAAGTCCTTTAAACTTTTGACATTATTTCAATCATTTTATCACCACCACTACCATCAATCACAACCACCGACCACCCCCGCCACGATCACCCACCACCACCGCTGCCGGCAATCACCCACCACCTACTACCGGCCACCACCCTTTGCCCACCGCCCACCACCGCCATCTGCTGCCGCCATACCACCATCACCACCGCCACCTGCCTCACTCCACCCACCACCCATAGCTACTATGTCACCGCCGCCCATCACCCATAGCCAGCACAAAGAATAGTATTGTAAAAAACAAAAATTTCAAGAAAATAATTTTTAAATGTCAATCAAACATCAGAAAATAAAAAGAAAAATAATTATTTTAGTAAAACTTTTTACATGAAAAAATATTTTCTGACATAAAATATTTTACATCAAATTAAACGGAGCTTGAACTTTAACCAGCCCCGTGGGCGATACGTTTCGGGCCGTAACTCATGTGAGAAGATAGACCAGCAAAGATCGATGTGAAAACTGATATGAATTTGCACCCTAAAAGCCAGCACTATTACCCAGCAAATTACTCTAAAAGCTAGGGCACGGGCACATCCTAATTTAGCAAACTTGGCCGGTAGTAGATGGAGTTTTTTCCTCATAAAATGGAAAACCCGAAATGATGTGAAGAAGAAGGCATTGAAAGACAGGTAACCTAACACAAGTGGCACTCTTCTTTCCATCCTCTAGCCCCCACTGTGTCTTTATGTTCACAGGCACATCTGATCAGAAAGTACCTCACAACTCACGAGTCATGAGCACCATGCATGGATTACCAATGAACATAAAAGTGCTAGTGCTAATATTATGGTACCTTCAAGGTACTAGTACCGTGAGAGCACTGACCATTTTGTAGTTACCATTTGAACATAATAATTATTATTCCGTATAATCATAATTACAATAAAATGTGATCACATTACGGTACCTACGGATTATATTTATAGTAACGGTACCTACGGATTATATTTATAGTAACTGTGTCTCACGCTTGTGTGAACTATCATTACATTTGTGGTAACTCTTTTTTTTTTTATCATAATACCTCAATGTTTTCAAAGATTCCCATTCCATAGTTAGTTTTTTCTCTCTTTTTGAATCCAAGGGTTTGAAATTAGTAAATTACACAGATATGGTATCATGAAAACCATCATCAGGCTGTAGAATTTCCCTTTTTGTCATAACACCCTCTGTGATATATAAGAGAATTTTTCACATCGGTCAGATATGTATTAGATCACTTCTTAATTTGCAGCCTTCATCTTTCTTTTTCTTTTTTCTTTATTTTGTCGGAGCAATCATCCTTTGGATTATAAGCACTATCTGTTGTTTTCTGAAAGGAACATTTGATTATTAAAAATGCCCAAGTATCAGCTGAATTACATGACTACGATTATGATGAGTGCCACTGTACTGCCACGTGCCCCGAGTCAACTCATTTTTCTTTCAAAGTTTTTAATTGCGTATGCTAATGAACATGCTTGCTAGTTGCTACATCTTAATTAATTTGCTTCTTGCTTCTGAATTTCTTGACAAGAAGATCAATAATATGATTTGATTTGGCTTACACCTTAGTCTAATACTTAGTTCTTTTTTTTTTTTAATTGTTTATCATTTGATATCCACTGAGAACAAACCATTTTTAATTGCAGAAGCTAATGAATATCTTAATTTCTCTTCAATAAAGAGCAATGATGTGTGTTGCTTTTTCTTACAAGCACACGTTAAGAATATTCTTTGCTTAAAAAAATTTTCCTCCGAGAAGATCTAGTAACAGTGAAAACTTTTTTTAATTAGGATAAGATAATGAATGCTTTGTTTGACGATCATTCGATCTATGGAAAATAATTGACAAATATGATGCAAACAGCATGATTGTTTGACTTCTAGCTAGACAAGTCTAAGTTGACTAACGCAACGAACTCAGCAGACCGTTGTTTTGAAATTGCATGGTAGCAGAATGAAAAATGGGTTTGGAGAAATAGAAAATTAGTGGAGGTGTTTTCTGGAATTTGACTTTGGAGCAACAAATGAATTGATGCATCTCATTCATGAGGTCAATTTACTATAGGAAAATTGTCTTTATTAACCAAAGCAGACTCCACAAAATCGACCCACCACTGACATCCACATTTCACACCCAACCCCCAAGAAGAAAATGAAGAACATAATAAGGTCTATATCTTCTAGATGAAAGGATTGTTAACAACTCCCAGAAATAACCCAATGAAGATAAAAGGATTGTTCACACTCTGAGAAATAATTCAATGAAGATAAAAATGAGTTGTAAATAGATGTTCTGAGTTTAAAACTAAATAATTATTTAGGGTCAGGTCATGAGAGTTTATTTATCGTGAATCTCTTAATTATAGTATTGATGGTCTACTTTTGTATAGATGGGGAAGGAGATTAGTCGCATTACCCTTTAAACTGGCTCGGATACCCTTCATTGCATAATAAAAAAAATATTATTAGCAAGTAAATAAGGAGTATCAACCGACTAACATAAATTATCTCGTAGATTCAAGAGCACATATACTCATATGAGCAATGAGAAGTAATGCCATATAAGACAATAAAACCATATTGTATGGTATGTCTATTTCTTATAAGCCTGAATACGTCTTGAGAACCTATGAGATAGTTTATCCAATAATAATGTTTCTTTACTACTAAATTTTTGGTGGTATAATATTATGACCTCTAAAAATCTAACTATATATTAAATTTAATTTTGTTTTACTGACAATATAAAATTTGTTTAGATATTATAACAGAAAACTCATATATAAAGGACGTGTCGCTTTTGGTACCCAACTTGTACAAACAAATTTTGCACTGATAAAAAATTATACCATTATATAATATGCTCAACATTCAAGTCTTTCCCTCTCCACTTCCACAAAATAATAACGATGACACTAATAACATTTATGTATGAAGATTTATTTGTTGCAAATATAAGATGTCTATTTTTTTTTTTTTTGGTCCATTTTGGGGCTATAAACCATTTTTGTTGTAACAAATAAAGCATTGAACTTTTGCAATATTGATGTAATTAATTTATTTTCTTAAAATCATTTTCATTGAAGTTAGACAAACCTTCGGCCTTTGATTGTCAAATTGTGCTGATAGAATCAGTTTTCCTACAAATCAAAAATAAGAAAAGAACAAAAATTTGTAACTCAGAAATGTGACATTTAGAACATTCTAAAAGGATGTTTTATCCATTTATTTTGTAAATTAAATGAAGACTTATTCAAAGTGAAGACATAAGTTTCTCTTTGAAATATTAGCTGATAAAAACAATCATTTTTACAAAGATATTGTTGAGATCCATTTGAGTGCATGAAAATTTTAATAGGAACGAAAAGTATTAAAATTTTAATATCGAGCTGAATCAATCCGAATTTTATTTTCCTTGATTCGGTTAGTTCTTTTCTTGCATTGATTTGACTCTCAAATTTGAACCAACTCCCTTTATATATTTTTAACAAATCATATGAACCTTATAATTTAATTAACTTTCAAGGTTATTGGTTGTCTATTTAAAGTTTTAAACACTTCTATTCTACACACAATAAGCAGTCTCAAAAAGTAAATCAAACGGCGTCGTCCTGGGGACTGTTGTCCCGCTCCAGAACTTACCGTTAGGTTTAAGACTTATGGAAAGTTTCGTAATTTGCCCGAAAGATGAGGACGGTTGCCACGTGGCGATCCTTCGCGGCTTCTGATGCAATATAGACGTTGGAGTTACGGCAAAATCTACGGGCAAGAGTAAGAGGTAGTATGAGACGTGTCCTCATTTATTATTTCGTAAACCTTTCCCTCTCTCTTTCTCTCTCTAGCAACTGAACTCTCTCTCTCTCTCTCTCTCTCTCTCTCTATTTCTGTTGAATTGAACAGCTAGGGTTTCGATTCTTCTACTTGGAAAAGGAAAAGAAGAACAGAGATTCAAAGGTACGATTTTTCCCTAATTTTCGTTGGAATCATATTCTCTCTGCTTTTCGTTCTGTTTTCCTTTTTTTTTTTTCTTTCATTTTACTTTGAACAATGCGTAAACGAGCTATTCTGATCCAATCGTGAGTTGTGTTTCACGTGTTGAATCGACCTTACACCTGATTTAGTGTAGTGTCTTGTCTTCTTTTTGTTTCTTTTCATTTTCTATACATATACGAAGACATATACTCCGGGGGCAGAGTCTTCAAATGATTCATAACTTTCGATTTCAACCTGTTTGACCTTTCCTTTATGCTGGATTGTTACCGGCTTCTTGTGTAAGCTGCCCGAATCAAAATGTTTTCGTTTTTTTTTTTTTGGTTGGTAGAGGATAAGAAATTGGATTACTATAGTTTGTAAACTTAGGATGATCCATTAAATATGAATTCCTGTTGATTGAACCTCTCTCTCTCTCTCTCTCTCTCTCTCTCTGTGTTTTTGGGTAATGGATAATAGGCGATCTGCGAAGTTACTTTTTAGAGGACATGGGATAGTTAGCAATCAATTGTTTTGTTCAATTGAAGAGAGAGAAACATGCTAACATTTTTTAATGTATGCAGGGAAGCAAGGAATCTAGGCCAAGCTTGATGATTATTGCGAAACTTTTGCAAGGATGCAATGATCTGATGTTGGAAAAGGGATCAGGATGATGCTTTCATAGATTTGTTTCACTTTACTTGTCTTTAAGCGGATGTGATGCTTAACAGACCAAGGAGATGATTACCATGGTTGAGCTTTGGAATTGTTAGTGAGGTCAAATTATGGCTATTGCTGGCTTACATAATGTTTCTGTGCTTGGTTCTTCTTTTCATAGGGAGTCTCAGTCACCACTCTCAAGGCGGTGGGGTAATCATGATAGGCCAAGCAGCCGGGCGTCCTCTCTTCTGCAAATGTGGCGGGAGATCGAGGGTGAGCATGTGACGAGTCATTCTCAATTGAGAATTGGTGATAGACTGCAGCAACAAAGGATTGATGGCTCAAATGCTGATCTTGAGAATGCACATTTGTCTGGGAGACAAACTAGTGATAATGGAGATAGCTTGGAGGATGGCAGTGAGATTGAGAATGAATGCCAAACATGGTCCCAAGACCAAATCAGGTTGCAGAACGAACATGATGATGGCAACAGTTCTAGCTCAGAGCAGTCCACTGATTTTGGAGAGGTTGAAAGGGAGAGGGTGAGGCAAATCTTCAGGGAATGGACGAACACTGGAGTAAGGGGCCATGCATCGGATGTTTCGCATGTGAACAGCTATTCGAGGGCACAATGTCTTGGTGAAAACGAGTGCAAAAGAGTGAGAATTATAAGGGAGTGGGTACTAATGAATAGCCAGCAGAGAGGCCCTTGTGGTGACAGTAGAGAAGCACGGGAGGCTCAAATTGGTGCTCAAATCGAACAAGTTCGTGATGGATTTGTTGTTAATCATCCGGAGATTGATGCTCGGAGGAACATCCGCCGATTATGCGGTAGACAGGCTTTGCTTGATTTATTGGCGAGGGCTGAGAGAGAAAGGCAAAGAGAACTCCAGGGTTTGTTGGAGCAACGACCTGTATCTGATTTTGCTCATCGTAATCGCCTTCAGGTAAGCTGTTTTCGAAAGTCATTATTTCTTCACTTCTATTTTTTTGTTTGCTCTTTATTCCTTTGCCTTTTTACTCTTAACTATGACCTTATTATTTATGCAACAACCTCTACAACCACCACCAAGCCTTAAATCATCCATGCTTCTCTAGATCTGGCACCAGGATATTGTTTGCAATCCAGACAGTCTTACTATATATTTATACTTGAAATCTTTAGCAGTAGTTTGATATTTGTATGAACTCCTTGTGAGTTGGATCTGGGATCCATCAAGATTGGTCTTGGTGGAAGGTTTTCCTATGAGTACTAGAGTTCACATGGGATTGTCCTATTAGTTATTTTGGGCTGATTTGGTAGAATGCAATTACAAACTAGATACATGATTTTATAGTTATTAATACATTGATTGCACTTTCTATAAAACTTTGAGTGAATTGTCACATACTAAAATTACAAAGTGAACCGTCATACCAACCATTTGGGGTCCGGCAATCAAATCATGTTTTGCTGTTTCTACATACATTACAATCTGTTGATATATTTCTGTGCATACATGTCCCTTGGTGTTATTACTGTGTAAATTTATTTTTTAACATACCCATTTATTGATCTAAATAGCTGCTTTTACTTTTGCCACCGTCGTACTTGGTAAGTTTAAGAAACTCCTGCTGCTGCTCATTTACACCAGAATGCTTATTACGATGTAGGTATAGAGCTGATATTGACAGAGCTATTCAAATGACCTATGTATGCTCTTTTGTCAGGCATACAGTGTTGATTGGGTAGTATTATTTTGTTAGAGCGCAGAAAAAAGAACCAGAATCATCTAAATGAGACTTTCTATTCGTATTGTATTTCAGTTGTAAGTGTTAAACTGGAAAGCCCCTTTCTAGACTCTGATTTATTACTTCTTTTATATTACTTTTAGAAATTGCTGATAAAGCTAGATCCATGTGTAGAAACTCTGTGGTTTAACTTGGTCTTATTTAGCCTCAAGCTGTAATCAAGCTGACTGTGGACCTCATCTTTATCATCCAAGTGGTTGATCCTCTAATGATTCACAACCTTGGAAACCCACAAACTAATAAATAAAACAATAGCTAGTCACTAGTTTTTTTTTTTGTGATCTTCATTAACACAATTCACTTATAAGTATATGATTTTTAGCACAAGAATAACACATCCACTTGAATTTCTATGATATGGGAAATCTCCTAATCTTGGCTTACAAAATTAATATTTCCAATAATTTTTTATGAAACACATATCCTGGAGCTGATATATGTTTATGTTCTAAGAAACATGTCTTCAGAACTTAATCAATTGTTAAGTATTAGAAGCAATAAATACACACGATGGAACGAAGTTGGTTTTTCAAAACATTATTAATTGATAGAGATTAATAAATTACAAAAAGTTAGTTATGAAAGGTCTATTTTCTGGGCATGGAAGTGAATTTAGTTGGCAGCTTGGGGTCTAGTGTGGTCCCTCATCCTGCTTAAAAACAAAGGATTGTTAGGTTGGGTCATTAAACACAAGCTGTTAAACTAAAGCTAGACTTATTGGTTGCTCTAGTCATGATATTTCTCAACCCGATATTACTTATCAAAAAAAAAAAAAAAAGATATTCTCAACCCAATACCAGTTTTGGGTCAGGTCAATTAAGTCATGCTGAAGTTAATCAAGTTGTATATCGATTTTAAGTAAGTATCCTGGAAATTGGAAGGATGTGTCTCAGTCTAAGAAGCACCGACACGGACACAGGACACGGACATGACACGACACGGACACGCCGATACGGCAATTTTAAAAAAATGCAGGACACGGACACGTCTAGAACACAGCACAAATGTATAAATTTAAAATATTTTTTTATGTAATATATATAAATATATTATTCAAACCTAATAAAAGATACAAAATAATCAGATATGAGAATCATAAGGAAGAGTAAAAATAAAATCAGAAATTATAAATAAAATCAACATCGAAAATTAATCAACCCAGAAATAATCAATACTCATAAATAAAATCAGAAAACGGGGTTAAGCAGAGCATCAGATATGAGAATCAGAAGGAAGAGCAAAAATAAAATCAACACTCAGAAACCATGAAGTATCTTAAGGGAGCAGAAATTCAAAGCAAGCTGAGATGAGATGGATTATGCAGCTAGAGTTTCAGAATCACCACCCAGAAATAGAATCAACACCTAGAAAAAGCTAGGGTTTCAGAATCACCTTCAAGGAGAGATGAATTCTAGTCTTCAGATAATCACCCAGGTACTTCTTCTTCTTCTTCTTCTTCTTCGTCTTATGCAACAGCAACTTCTTCTTCTTCTTCTTCTTCTTCTTCTTCTTCTTCTTCTTCTTCGTCGTCTCTCTCTCTCGGCTTCGATAGAGTTTTCATTTCTCTCTCTCTCTCTCTCTCTCTCTCTCTCTCGTAATCGACGAAGTGATATCTTTTTTTTTTCTTTTTGATTTTTCTTATTCAAGTTTTAAAATTACAAAAAGTACCCCATTTTTAATTTTTTATATCCTCACTTGAACCTCCGCCGTGTCCACAAAGTGTCTAAAAGTAGACACGCGTGTCCGGTGCCGTGTCCACGGAGTGTCCGAAATTAAAAAAAATTGGACACGCTATCAGGCGTGTCGGACACGTGTCCAACGCGTGTCTAACGAGTGTCCGTGTCTAAAGAGTGTCCGACACGCATACGGCACTTTCGGCAGAGTGTCTGTGCTTCCTAGGTCTCAGTAGTGTGTATGGATACCAATTTTAGCTAGGTATGATACAAAGCTCCTTGTTTTGGTATAATGAGCATTTTTACATGGCAAAAGAGATTCATATTATCCATCACATATTATGAGGGCATTGTTTAGCTAAATTAAGTTGACTTCTATGTCACAAAACCTGTAGCAGGTGAACTGATAATTATTTCCCCTAAACGGTATAATCAGCTTTTGCCGATTAATTACTTTAAATGTGTACTGAACTCCGATGACATAAAAATTACCTGAATGATTGAACTTTATTGTGCTGTTTGTGGTACTCTTAAGTTGTCACGTCACAAGTGTTAATCTTGCTGTGATTCCATTGGGGTTGGGTACTATTCTCAAAATTCTTCTCTCTCTCTCTCTGTCTGTTTGTGTGCTGGTGTATGTAGGAAACTGATGAAATGCATGACAGACGTTTCTCTAAATCATGAAAAAAAAAAATAGTTTGAATATCTAGGGACCTAATAGTAAACTTAAAACAATATGGGTTTATGCTTAATTTGATATATAAACTGTGAAATGCATGTTTTTTTTATTATTTTTAATTTGTGTTAGCTTACAAGTTTTTCATTATGTTTGAGTAAAAATATCTATATATATGACATAAAATCATATATAAAATATATATTTTGTCATGTCCCTGCCATGTTGTGTCTTGCATTTTTTGAAAATTGCCGTTTTGGCACGTCCGTATCTCGTGTCCATCTCCATGGTTCTTAGGGCCCAAAAATAAAAAAATTAATAAACCCTCTCTTCTGTAAATTTTTGTACAGTTCTAGTCTAAACTCAATTTCGTTATGAGAAGGTTGTTGCATGTCAAAAACTGGTACTGCTAAATTATTGATATGATTGTGTACATATAAATTTATATATATATATATATATATATCCAGTTCTGATGCTTTTACTGATATGCATGCTTGAAATTTAGCCATGATATTGTTGAGTTTGGAATTTCTGCCTATTAAGCACAGGAAAGGTTTTGATTGTTTTAATGTTGCAATGTTTTCCAGTCATTATTGAGAGGTAGATTCTTGCAAAGTGGAAGATTGGTCGAAGACGAGAGAACCTCTTCTGTGGCGGCAAGTGAATTGGGTTTATTAAGGCAAAGACATACTGTGTCTGGTTTAAGGTATGTAGTTTCACTTCTGTATCTGTAATGAGTGTGTTACTCTTTTCCTTTCTCATAGGCATGTTTGCTTGTATTGTTTTCCTATAGTATGTATATTTTCCCTTAGGTATGCTTGTTAGTTGGTTGCACCGGAAGAGCAAATCATGCTGTGGGAACTTGTAAACGATATACTTTACAAACATTTCTTATTTTATTGACACTTGTTTGTTCTACAGGAGCCATGTGTTTTAAATTTGTCTATCGTAATATACAACTATGTTTTTTTGGAAATGTCAAAGAGGAGTTCAGCACAAGTACTAGACAACTTCACCAATTTTTCCAGGCTTTTTGAGATTTAAACTTCTGATGCCAGTGCTGTAATTGAGAAAACTGAGATTTTTACTATGACTGATCTGAAGAGGATAAGAGTATTTTGTATACGATATACTTTACAAACATTGCTCATTTTATTGACACTTGTTTGTTCTACTGGAGCCATGTGTTTTAAATTTGTCTATCATAATATACATCTATGTTTTTTTTGGAAATGTCAAAGAGGAGATCAGCACAACTACTAGACAACTTCACCAATTTTTCCAGGCTTTTTGAGATTTAAACTTCTGATGCTAGTGCTGTAATTGAGAAAATTGAGATTTTTAATATGACTTATCTGAAGAGGATAAGTGTAGTTTGTGCTTCATACATTGAATAATAGTGTTAAGATTTTTAGAACCTAGTATTACTATGTGACATGAACCCAAAAATGGGATTGGTGTCTGACAAGAAGATAAGAGTATTTTTTGCTTCATACATTTGATGTGTAGGACAATGGTGTTAAGATTTTATAACCTAGTATCTAGTATGCGACATGAACCAAGTAATGGGATTGGCATCTGACAAGAAGATGAGTTTCCGACATGTTGATCCTGAAAAAGAAGCATTATGTGACTATGGGCTCGTTATATAAGCGACATGGCCAAATGGCTAGATTAAATATACAATATACTTAGGTTGTCTTATTGGAATTATCATATTATCGGCAATAGAATAGTGTTCGTTTTCAATGTAAAATTGCAAGAAAGTGCTATTAGATGCAATGACAAGTTCATTTAGAGTTACCAGTCACTTTGGGTCCCCCATAAACAAGAAATAATAACCATATAATATTCATTTATAGGTTTATTCACTTATAGTTATTAGATTACCATCAGTACTTATAGATTCTGTTGGAGCATGCTAATGAATATCACGTTATTTACTGATCCTTTGTCCGTTATTGAGATCTGACCTTTTTGGCCTTTTGGGCCTTCTACTTGTGATTTGTATCTCCCAGGGACGAGCTAAGCCAACTAATGTGGCTGTAGTATCAATTAGTAGTTTGTTGACCCTTGTCCTTTACTGAGATCTGCCTTTATTGGCTTGATGGTCCTTTTATGGTTGATTTGTAGTTTTAGCTAAGGCGAACACACTAGCTGTTTGTTATTGTCTGTGATGACCATAATTGCCAGTCCTCATTATTTGATTGCCCCTATCTCGTATATTAGCATCATGAAAACCATGAAATTTAACACATGGTGATCTTATTTGATCGGCTTTGCAAGCAGAACGATCTCTAAACTCAAATTTCTCTTTCATTTCTTTAATAGAAAATGCCTCGTGATTTTTCTGGAAAGCTATATTTCTCTGCAAAGGCCGCCTGTGTAATAGAGGTGGCTTACATTTTGGTGCCTTGTTTTGAGTACAATCCTTATTGTTCTGGAAAGCTATATTTCTCTGCAAAGACTGCCTGTTAATAGAGGTGGCCTACATTTTGGCTCCTTATTTTGAATAAAATCATTATAAAAAAGAGTGCTAGAGCCACTAGCTTTTTTCACCGGATTTTCATCACGGATAGGCACAAGGTGATGGGTCCACATTATCTGATTCATGTAGGATTCAGTTACTTGTGTCTATCCTGATGATAATCCGGTAAACAAAATTGGTGGGCATTTTCTGCAGATATTGTTACATTGTTGTTAATAGTATATAGCAGAAGTCTTCAAGTCTACACTACTAAGATGAGATGAGCACCTTCCTGGCTTCATCTGCTGCAAACGACTTGAGGACTGTGTCAAAATATGTCATGTAAATTTGAGAGTGATGATTATTGTCCTGATTATCATATCTACCCACTATCTAATAATGAATGAGGGTTCTTAAGATGGGATTATAAGGATGGACGACAGCTAGTCTAGGAATGACTTAATCTGAAATGAGAAATGAGTGTGATAGGCAATAATCAGGAGTATCGCTCGAAGAGATTATTAAGGGGGAGCTGACAGGCTATTTGGCATCTACAATGAAGGTCTATTAGCTCCACTGTGGATGGGCCTTGGTGGACTGGGATTTTAATTGAGCATAGGTATGGATTGTACGAGAAGGAAATTTGCAGCTTAGTGGTTAGGAGACACGTGAGGCTTATATGAATATGAACTGCATTGGTTATAGTTGCAATGGTTCTAATGAGAAAACATTAGAGAAACAAGAAACATAAGTTGAATATTGTTTAATGGCAAGCAATTTCCTACTGAACTAAGACAAACCGTAAGCTAACAAAAATGATAAACATGGTTTTGACTAGAAAATTGTTCAGATAACATTTTTAGTTACACATTGTCCAGTAGGATTCACTGCCCTTAGCATAAACTCTGATGGTTCTATTATGACTACTCATGAAAAACAAGAAACAAGTTAGACATTGTTCAATCGCTAATGATTTACTTCTGAACTGGGATAAACTGTAATCTGTAACAACAATAACCATTGTTTTCACACTAAAATTGGTCGGAAACATTAAATAGCAATTAAAATTACTCAATTATGATCACTGCCTAGAGCATAAATTTGACAAATGCGACTTACACCTCTTCCTGGGTCAAAGTTCATAGTATCTGTCATACTAATGGAATTCAAAAGAGAGCTTGTTCCTGCTAGCCCATGGTAGTTGGTCAAGAAAGCTCAAGTGAGGAGGGATGGTCAGATCATACAAGAAGATATGAAAGATGTTCGTTGTAAATGGCTTCTCTGAAGCACTGAATAGCCTATATTTGTAGAAGGGATTCTTGAGGAAGCTTCCAGGCATGTTTGTGGTGTTTGAATATAAGTTGGTCTACTTCAATTGTTACCCAAATAATATGCAAATAGACAAGAAGACATCATGAGTGGAAGAGATTCTAATTTCTCTGTGATGCATCACTTTTTCAAGTTGGCTTGATATTGTCAGCAATGGCGCATAAAAGAGGCAGCTTTGAATCGGAAGCATATTTATGCATTAGTCAGTCAAATTTTCAATTTATTAGCTTAAACATTTTAAAATTTCCTCTCATTTACAATCTTCATGGCTGGTTCTCAAGCTTTTTCTGTAGCATTAATTCTTTGTACTCATTTGTTGAGTATTGGAAATGTCTTAATGAGTTCTTGTATTAGACCATATTTTCTAATTTTGCCATTTTACTGGACAAGATGTCTGTACTTGATTTTGCCATTTTACCTTAATTTGTTTGTTTATTTATTCCCCTGATTGAAGTAATTTATTCAAACAGGGAAGGATTCCTCTCCAGATTGGATAATTTTGTCCCAGGACCAGCTAGCAGTACCCAGTCTGAAACCTTGTCGAACAATGACATTAATGATTATAGAAGTGAACAAACTCACACAAACAGTTCACTGGAGGACATAGATGCAATCCAAGGACAATTGGAGCCTAGTAATGGTGAAAGAGACATTAACCAGTTATGCACTGTTCCCTTGGAAAGCAACAATAGGGAAGATATAAATTGGCAAGAACCTACTGCTCAAGAAGAACAGCAGGCATGTAATTTTGAAAATGATGAAAGAGAGCGACTACTGTCCTCCAATTCTGAGTCCATTGGAAGGAGAGATGGCATGGTGGGGAATAGGGGTGGAAACTGGGAGGGACATATTGCGAATGAATGGTCACAAGAAACTTCAGGAAATGAAGGCGACGGACAAGGTCATCATCAAGAAGCTCATGAAATATTAGATGGATGGTATGAGCCTAGTGGGGAGGAACATGATGTCCACGTGTCATCAATTCATGCAGATGGTTACGACAGTAACACAATGGAAGGCATCCATTGGCCACATACTTCTGGAGGAGTAGATGAATGGCAGGAATCTGTTACTGATAACGAGGACAGTGACTGGCAACAGTTCGACAATATTGAATTTAGTGGATGGAGAGATGGTACCGCAGAAGGCACAGATGGAAACTGGAGGGAAAGTACTGTTGATCATTGGTATCGGGAAACATCAGGAAGTGAAGGTGATGAACACCAACACCTGCAAGAATTGCATGAAGAATGGCATGACAATGGTCTGCAGGAGACTCTGGATAATTTGTTACAAGGGCCTTCTGCCCTGGAAGCTGCTCCAGTTGGAAGCTTTCATACATATTATTTCCCAGACGATGATAATGTGTACAGTATGGAAATTAGAGATCTTTTGAACAGGTTTGTAATCTTATTACCGAGGCCTTAGGCATTTTGGTCCTTTAAAATGATCAAAATTTATGGGAGGTTTTGTTCATGTTGTAGGAGAAGCGTCTCTAATCTTCTTCAAAGTGATTTCCGTGAGAGCTTAGACCAGCTGATACAATCATATGCAGAAAGGCAAGCTCATGCTTCAGTCAACTGGGAACTAGATACAACGTTACCATCTCCACGCTCTTCTGCATTGGTGGAGCAGGACATGCAGCAGATTGGAGATCAGAACCAGGGTCAGTCAGATGCTGTGGAGACAACTCCCCTTGTTCTCCCTTCACCTCCAGTCACCCCTTCTCAGCCTTTTTGGGACCAGGAATTGCACGGGGATAATTGGCCACAAAATAACTTGCATCAACGCTTTGGAATTGTGCGTTTATCCCAATTCAACTATTGCTGTTTTTGTTGTCTGAAATATTGCAAAGAATTATCTTTCTTTTTAAGCCATTAGAATCAATCTCAAATGTGCAAAGATATGTAGGCACGCAATCATGAGCTAATGTTGACATCTCTCTTTTCAGTCTTTTCTGTATATTAATTTCTAGAGTTGAAAGTTTGAACTTAATATTGTTGCTGATTGGGAGCAGGAGTGGGAGATCATTAATGATCTGAGGATAGACATGGCTAGGCTTCAGCAGCGAATGAATAACATGCAGCAGATGCTAGAGGCCTGCATGGATATGCAGCTTGAATTGCAGCGCTCAGTACGACAAGAGGTTTCTGCAGCTCTGAATAGGTCAGCTCGTTCAACAGGTTTGTCTTCAATCTGGATGCAGTTCTGCATTTGCCTTTCTTCTTACTTTCCCTCTTTCCTGTTTTCCAATTTCCTTTAATTTTATTAAATTTGTGTATTGCAACTCCTGCTGGCCTGTTTCTTGTTCTTGTGTCCTTGGCTAAATTTTGTTTAGAATGTGCGGTCAATTGATTGCACTTAGCTGAGCTTGTCTTTCTTCTTAATTTTCACTCTTTCCTGCCTTTTCCAATTTCATTTAGTTTTACTAAATTCATATGTGCAACTCCTGCTCATCAGTTCATTATTCTTGTTTCTTCAGCTAAATTTCCTTATAATTATCTTGTGTTGTGGATTGGTTGCACTACTGACTAGCAATGGCAATTTGACTTGAAGATGTGGGTCCCCGACCTGCCCTGACCTGACCTGCCCTGACCTAATAGGAAGGGTATGGAGGTTTAATAAAAGGGTTAGGGGCAGGTTATGGGGGAAAGAACAAAACCTGAAGCGGCTATGTAAATCGGTGTGGGAGAAAAAACCAAAGCCGACCCTGATCCGATTGTGTACCAAAATAACTAGAATACCCTTATCATATTATAAAAATATATTAAAAGCACTTAGTTGTATAGAGAGTTGACAGAACAAAGTATTGTCTACCTTTTATTATATAAATTAATTGTTGCTTTTCAAAAATAAGTGAGATTAGGAAAATATTGTCTATGTGCTAAAAGAAAATAAGAAATGCGAGGATTAAATGACTCAACCCGATTTGAACATAAACGGGTATGAGATTGTAGGATCCAACCTATAACGGGTATGGGAGGTTTTCCTCTTAGGTCGGGGGTAGGGTTTAGGCAAACCCATCCCATACCTGACCCGTTGCGATCCCTACCACTAATTACTAAAGCCGTCTTTGATTTGTGCAGAGGCGGGTGATATGACTCTGCCAAAGGATGAATCTAAATGGGATCATGTGAGAAAAGGAATTTGCAGTATATGTTGTGATAGCAGTATAGATTCCTTACTGTACAGGTAAAATTAACGAAGCTGTACTGCTTCATGACAACATGCATGTCAGATGACATTCAGTAGAGATCTTGTGGTTTCAATCATGTATAACTCTCTCTTTCCATCTTCTCTATTCACACAGATGTGGGCACATGTGCACATGCTCAAAATGTGCGGACAAACTGGTCCAAGGAAGAGGGAAATGTCCAATGTGCCAAGCACCCGTAGTTGAGATGATACGGGCCTATTCTATTCAATAATAATAAAGACGAAAAAGAATAAGAGAAATCATAGTTGGCATAACAAGATATAGATTCCTCATCAGTTGCTTCTGGACTCCCCCAAGGTAATATACAAAATTTTTTATTTCATTTTGCCACGACTTCTATTCATAGTATGTGTGATCGGAGTACTTACTGTATGATTGGAATACCAGATGGCATGCCAGATTTGTTGTTCCAATTTGAATAAATTATTGGATGGATAACTTATCCATTTTGTGGAGTTGATTGTTTTCTTCAATGGCGGACGGATTATGACCATGTCGTTGATATCGGCCAAATCCCAGATAAAATCCAACTGTAGAATGGTGAACTTTCTCTGACTGCTCACTCTATTTCAAATTACATTTCTTCAATTAGGACAGATAAGTTTCCTTTTCAGACTGCACCTGAGGAAACAGTATATTGGTGAATTTATACCTGAGGAAGCCCAAATTGGTCAGTTGCTGAGAGTTACAGTTCCACCGCGTCTTCTGCTCTGATGATGGTCCCATTGTTGTAAGCTTTGGAACAATGCACAACAGCCTACACTTTGCAGAATGTATCGGTTTTGAGGTGATACCAAAGTCTGCTAGCCGTCATCATTCCTTGAAGGCTCTTGGCAGACAATTTTCCGTTTGTTTCCTTGGAAACGTATTTAAACATCAAATTTTATATCTCAGCTGAGTGACAGTTGAAAATTTTCTTTGCTAATGTTCTGGCAATGAAATGCTCAATTTCTCAATATGGCATTTTGGTTTTGTGCATGTTTCTCTCTGATGGCCGCTGGATTGTAAATAAGTTATAGCTTATTTAGACAAAAGCCTCTCTAATTAGGTTGGTTGATGGTAGGGACTATGACTTTGCCTGGAGTGCATCAGCAAGTTCGTGCACAGTTTACATGTAAACAAGTTTACCAGGAGATGGTGCTTCTAACGAGCTTGTGCTTTGATTGGTCCACGTAGACAAACAAAATTTGTAGACATGCCAGGTGTCATTATTTTTCTCTCACTAAGCATGCTATTTGTGAAAGAAGCGTTTTCAAACCATCCTTTAGTGAATGAGACAAATGTATGGATTTCGATTATAATATTATATGGTTAGGAGTCTACCAACAGGTGAATATTCCTGTACTACCCCTTGTTGGTCCCGAGGGACGGAGGAGGCTAGGTTAGCCGAAAGATGGTTATCGGTTCAAGGACGTAAGGTGATCTTACTTTTTGTGTCTCAAAAAACAAGTAATTTTTTCTGGGTAGCATTAAAAGTTGATATGGTTAGAATCGACTCAAAAGAGTCTACACAAACAGAATCCCAGCATAGTAGAAGATCGATAGAGAATATCCGAGAAATGTACCCACACATGCTGACAAAATAAGAACGAGTTGGGTTAAATAAAACAAATGTTGATATTTGACTGTTCCGTTTTATCTAATCTGATTGAATTTTGAGATGAAATTTCGATCGTATGATGATCATATAGTGTCTAATACGACGGTAGAGCGTGCACATGTTTTGATTTATGTACAAGATTAAGCCTAAAAATTAGAGATTTTCATGAATGGCTGTATGAGTTTGCTTATGTAAAATATGAAGAGGCCTTGTATTGAAAGTTCTACCCTGTCATAGAAAGTTCTGTTTCGTACTTATATATTTTGGGTCCCCAATCAAATTGGTTCTTGAATTTATCATTCGGAGGGAGGAGAAAAAAACGAAAGAACTTTATTGGATTGTTAGAAATACAAGTGAGAGCAAACAACGAAAACCATCATTCCTTAAGCATGACTAGTTTTTTATTTTATTTTATTGAAAATGGGTTTAGATCTAAATACATTGTTATGTTTAAAATGATTGTATATGATCTATGTTCATAGAACATTGTCTAAATAGATGGTATTATATGCATTCTTTTGTATAAATGCTAAAACGTAGTAGATCATTCTTTCATGTGATTTTGTTTTGGGTTTTAGGGGATGTGTTAAGTCATTATTTAATGACAAATGTAATTTGAAAAATTCATTCTACTCAGACTTTTGAATGGGGTAATCAAATATGAAAATGTGAATACGATTAGTTTCCATCATCATTTTATATTGGCAATTAAATCGTGGAATGTGTATGCATGTTTTTTTTTCTAATTCCTGTTCACATTTCATTTTCACTTTGTTCCATTCTCGCATACTTAACAGCCTAAAAGGATGGATAAGTAATCATAATAATACTTGATGCAATATAAAGCAAAAATGTAGTCAATGGACTCTCTCTCTCTCCCTCCCTCCCTCATTTTTTTTGTTTTGTTTTGTTTTGTTTTGTTTTTGTAGTCCAAATTTAAAATGTTCAGTATTAGTTATGGACAAATAGTGATGTGTACACCTCAAGCAGAGGTCAAACATGCTTGAATATAGTAGCGTAGTGCTAGAACTTGTGAAAAAATATAAATTTTATACTTTATACAATTAGAAAATTGCTTAAAATGTGACCACGTGGCCGGACTAGATCTCATTTTATAGGAGTCAATTCTCTCTCTCTCATCACTTTTTGTGCGGGATGAGATTGACCAGACAACAAAACCAAAAATCTTCTTGTTTCTATAAATACCAAAAATTGTTTAGACAATGGCAATGTTTATATTGTTTAAATAAAAAATTATTAATGTTATTAATGTTTACATAATTCGCATAATTCGTATGAATGAGATTTTTGTAAAAACTCAAGCGACTAATTAATCAAAAAGCCTAGACAATCTTTAAAAAAAAAATGATATATACATATATATATATATTCATATTTTGTATAACCACAAGTGATATGCCTTGTCATCCTTAAATCAACATGTGCAAATTAGGTGCCACACCATTTTATAAGTGAAATTTGTAATAAAAAAAAGTTAGTAAAAATGGTATTTTTCTGCCACTTCTGCACTTTGACAATAGACAACGAATACTAATAGCCAATTTAGAATAAGAAAAGAAAGCTTAGATTTTGTCAAAGTATTTGCCATCAAGACAGAAACCCAATACCTATTTGAACAATTAATTAATTAACTCAATTCAATTAGTCATTAGAGTGCTTTGCAAGTATTTACATATTTACACGTGCCAACTCGCACGTACCAAATTTGAAAGCCTTTATAGTGTCAAAAGCTCAAGCTTCTCTGCAGGACCACTCGATCTCCTAAGCCACTACAGCAACTAGAGCAACTACTTACCCTTCTCATCTCCACTGGTCCCACGTCCTTCGCCGCTTCTACGCACGTTTCACCACTCTCCACCGTCGATCTTTCTTGATCTTCACTCACATCGTGATTAACAACCCCTGCCTGCTCCACAGCCAAACGAACCTCGTCCAATACGTCCATCTGAGTCGAACGGCATATTGGACACGACACGTGCGAGGACAGCCACGTGTCAATGCACTCAGGATGAAACACGTGGCAGCAGTACGGAATCATCTTAACCGTTTCTCTCTCCTCGAACTGGCTCAAGCAGATAGCGCAGTCGATCGGGTGCTTCGCCGCCCCACGATAAGGAATGAGAGGAAGGGATAGGACGGCGGAGGGGTCAAGACCTTTCGGAATGTTGGACCGCCGCCATGGAGGGAGTGAAGAAGACAAGTACGGTGGTCGGCCGCGGCGGCGGGTGGAGACCTCGCCGGCTCTTTCGTCGGTGAAGCGGCGTATGTAGATGGATAAGAAGCCCATGAAGAAGAGAGCGGTGAGGAGAACGAGAGCCGTTAGTGCCATAGACGAGTCGAAGGGCGAGTTGGGTAAGAAGGGTCCATTCTTGAGCGTTGATGATGAGCTGTTGATGGGTTGTAGAAGTGGGTCCGGAGAGTAAGTTACAGACGGTGATAAAATGTTCCTCAGATCATCTTCGTCTTGCAGGAGCTTCCTGCTGTGGGGCTTCATTGCTGAAGGAAATTGAGGGGAGTTTGTTTTAGAGAGAGAGAAGAGACTATATGTCACTGTTGCGGCTATGTGTATATAGAGTTATTAGTTGCATACATATAGAGACAAAGATATGGACAGGGTTTGAGTTTTGGAAGAGAAATCCTGGCGGCTCGGCAATGGAAGAAGGGGGTGGGGTGGTGCGCAGGATAAGTATGGCGGGTTTTTGGATGAGAAAGTGACGGCGGAGCGGAGGTGGGACCGGCATGGGACCCAGATGCTTAGCTGTCTCCTATATCTGGATCTTGCGCTGCGTGACTGTTGTCTTCTTCGTGCATTTGAATTCTTTTTTATTTGATGATTTGGTTTTATTAATTGAGTTATTGGCATGTTAATTAATATAAAAATAAAAAATTCAGATGAATTTAATTTAAAATTTATTTAAAGATAAATAATTTTATAATTATATATAAAAAAATAAATTTGAATAAAAAACGATATAATTTTAATAAAACATGTAATTAGATTATATTTACACCATTGATTATGAAATGGAGATCTCCATTCTAAATCATGAAATGAAGATAATTTAAATTCTTTTTTGTGACATAGGTTTATTAATCTAGTTTCCACGTACTTCTCTATTGCCATTTTTGGGTGTAATTTATTAACATTTTTTTTAATTTGGGTAATGTTATACATAAAATTTTTCTTATATATAATATAAAAACATTTCACTTCAAAACAAAATAAATTTTGAATAACAAAATTTTCAATACTATATTTATTGAGAAGTAAAAAAAAAAAGAAATCTAATTATGTATAATAATACGTATCTACTAACCAGGATTTCACTTAATACTATTACCTTTTTGTGGGTAAAAATATACATAGTGAGAGAAGGTGAATATATGTAACTTTTACATATAGTTGATTTGACTCGTTAAGAGTCTATTTGTAACTTGTAGAATAGAGAAAATGGAAGGGAAATGATGTGAGAGAATATTGTAGAGAAAGTAGTTTTTTTATTTTGTTTGGTTTTACAAAAAAAAGAAAAGAAAAGAAAAGAAAAGAAAGAGAACAACTTTTAATTGTTTGAAATTCAAATGAAAGAAGAAAGAAACTAATAGAGAAACTATTAAGAAGGAAATGTGAAAAAAAATTAAAAAAAAAGTGAGAAGAAAAATGAATCCATCACTTTTTTTCTTATTTTTCTTTGAATTTTTTTTACCTTTTCTCCAAACTAATAACCAAACATAGGAATGATAGAAAATTGTAATTCCATTCCGTTATTTTCTCAAGTTCCAAACAGGTTGTAATTGCATTCTCAATGTCAACTTATGTTTTGGAAATCAAATAAATCAAAGTTGGTAAGTTTAAAATATGTATATATCTGTGCATCTATATTACACACTTAGCATCCCCAAAAATACATTGTGAAAAATAATCAAGTAAGAAAGTAGCACATTTGTTTTTAGCTGCAATTTTTGTTAAAAATTTTTTTTTTCGTATTTAATAGGTCTTGCACTGTAAAACTTAAATTTGAGTGACACTAAATATTTGGGACTTAGATTTGTGCAAAACAAACGAAAACAGCCTCAGCCCCCAGGTTCTCACCTTACAATGGGACTATGTGGTTTCAAATTGCACAATTATTGGGCTATTGTATTATTCTAGTCCTTGTTCCTAATCTTCCAATTTTCTTCAAATTTAGACTATACTTCCAAGTTTCCGAATCTTTAATAATTACCCGTCCTCGCTCACTCCAATGGCATATACTTAGATTTTTTAATAGTTTTTTCATCGAAGCTTGTGATCTAATAAATTTTTATAGGATTTCACCCCCCAAGAAAATAGAGCTAAGTCCTTAAAGCTAGAAAATTATTTTTTATCTACAATTAAATTTTCATTGCAAACAAAAAAACTGAGTTAGTTGTGTTTGTACATCTGATTGAATTAATTGGGTATGTATATCTGTTTATAACATTTTTGAGGAATAATTAACTGTTGTGAAAAAGTGTTTTACTTTTACTAATCTCTTCTTCTTTCCTTTTGTTTTAATAGGTTTTGCAAACAATGGGGCAATTCATGAGAAAGTAAACCTTATCTTTGAAAAAAATTGTTAAGTGCATAGTTTTAATTGTTGCATTCATAAACAATAATTATTGTACATACAATAATTATTGTGAATTAATTAACCTTATAATTATCTATAATGTTGTTCAGTAACATGTAATTTTGTCTAGTACAAATTTGGGATATCATAATAATTTAAAATCTGAGAGCTCATTAAATGATAAAGTTAATAGATTTACAATTTTCATGTAGCTTTCTGTGGCCACTTTAATGGCAGAAGATGCAGCCTCAATGCAAAAGTTGAAGTTAAATGTGATTGAAAGTGCCAACTAATAAACTTTATAAAGTTGCTTAGCCGTGTAATCAAGCTGAGTAGTTGATTTTTTAAAATTGATTTAAAACTTAATGAATTTAAAAAAATACGTCCAAACTTAGCTTGTTTAACTTTCAAACAATCTTGAACAAGCTTTAATTTAATCAATATCTTGGTATTAATACAATTTTAAAGTACTCAGTGGTTTATAAGCTGAGTTCAAAATCAAGCTCAAAAAATTAACGAACTTAAAAATATGTCCAAATTTAGTTTATTTATATCAAAATTACTTTCAAATGAAATTTTTACAAGTCGAACACGAGTCCAGCTCGTTTAGTTTAATTTTTTTCACACTGCTAGTATTTAGATATCTAAAATCAAGTTGTCTTCATTTTGGAATGGCTGTTGTGGCAGGGAAAAGGCCATATCTCCCTTATGTAGCTGTAGCTCTCACATTTCACAGAACTATGACAATGGCTGATGCTATTGTTTTTCACACTGCTAGTATTTAGATATCTAAAATCAAGTTGTCTTCATTTTGGAATGGCTGTTGTGGCAGGGAAAAGGCCATATCTCCCTTATGTAGCTGTAGCTCTCACATTTCACAGAACTATGAAAATGGCTGATGCTATTGTCAGGGAATAAATGACTTCTGCCCGAACATTCTATAGTGTTCAATGCAGAAAATAGCTGCATCTTATTTTGTCAAAAGCCATTATTGTCACTGCAACATCGTTTTTATTTATGGTACTTATCTTTTTCTCTTCTTATTCTTATCGCTATGTTTAGTTGTTAGATTTGTAAAAGGAAAAAAGTACAAAAAGGAAATAAAGTGAAATAATTTAAATTTATTTATTTTAGGTTGAGAAAATAAGAAGAAAATGAATAAGCATTTGTCAAAAAAATTAATTTTTTTTGTGTGATTACCCATAAAAAAATGAATACTTGTAAGTAATTTAAATTTCCTTTCATTTTATTTATTGACAAATTCAAGATCTAAACATAAAATTAACATAATAAAGTTGACTTTAAGGTCGGGAGTAAATATTAGATAGTCTAGTAAACCCCAACTTTACAATGACAGATCTATTTTATCATATCCCTCATGAAGGATTTTCTTGTAATTTTATTGAAAATTAAAAAGATTAAGGTTGTTACTAGATAATTAATTAATTAATGCTTACAGTTAGCTTAAGGACAAAACTAGTGTGAATTCTTGTAATTTGTAGATTACGTGCTTTTCCTATTAATCTATATTATAATAGCACACGAAATTAAACTCTTTCCTCTTTAGTTACTTGTAACCTTAAACATATATGAAAAATCCATGGAAATTTACATTACAAAAATATTGCCCATTGGTTGTAATAGATATTAAGTATGTTAAGAAACCATAAAAAAACATTGTGGAAACCTTAGTACTAACAGATGTGCTGGCTGAGTATTTGGTTTTATTGTGAACTCAACAGTTAGGTTTCTCGAGTTGGTTTAGTTTTCGAAAATTGTTTTTTGTTTTCGAAAACAGAACAATTGAAAACTGATGTATAAAATTTGATGAATTATTTTTGAAAACTAATAAAACCAAAACTGTACAAAATGATAATGGTATAAAAACGGTTGTATTTTAAATTCTTTTATTGTTTTTGTTTATGAAAATAAGAAAAATGAATTGAAAATTTTGAAAACCCGAAGAGACGCATTAGCTCAAGTGAATCTCAAGTTACTAGGTTCAAGTCCGTTACAGGTGCTTCATCAAACCCAAGGCTACAAAATATTAACAATGCCACATCAAAATAAAAAAAAAAGAAGAAAGAAGCAGAACAATCATGAATAATTATACTAAAAGACTAAAAAAAAGCACATACTTTCTTGAACCAGGAATCCAGGATAGCCTTATTTTTGGCGATTATTTTTTCTTTTGGTGGATAATGAGATTTATTTGATTATTAAAATAAAACAACTTAAAATGTTCTGATTTTCTTTCTTAATAAAAACATACGGCATTTCTTTCAAAATATAGAAGCATTTAGTCTAATATTGAGAGATAAAAAATCTACTTGCCAACGGAAAATTTTGAATTAACTATTTAAAAATTTATAATACTATTATTTGTTTTGTTAATCGATAGGAGATAATTCGTAAATATCATGAACATGAGCAATAAATTCCAACAAACAAACATATCAAGCACAAGGCAAATTCATTCCTGGGGGGTTTAACTCAAGGTTTCGATAACCGAAACAATAGCGCTGCCAACCGGATGCCATTGAGTCAAGTTTATTGGCAGATCAAAGACTGTTTGGAGGTCATTCACAACTTCAATAATATATAGGACAAAATTTATTATGCCATCTTAATTGATGGAGGGCTTGACTAGAGGAGTGACTGTCCTAGACCTACATTTATAATTGACAGGGTAGGGGTGGGGCTCTCTCACTAGTCCAAGAAACTTCCTGCATATGCCAGCATGGATATTAATGGAACTTTGCTATTTAGACATATATAATAGATGGGTAATATTATATAATTAAAACATTTATATAAAATTTTTGTACAAAATAATGTAGTTGAATAAGAGTTTTTCATGTATTTTAAAATAAAAATACTTATTATGATAATTTTTAATTACAAAAATAATATTGTCACGTTATTTTGATGAAATTTTTTGTATATATACATATATATTTTGTTGGAAGAACTGCACTTTCAATAGTAGATGGAATCTTGGGTGAAACTAGTTGGCCATAAGACGTAGAGAATTGAACAAAACCAGACCTAACAGGCCAACTTCAGTTTGGGTCTCTATTGATCCGGACCAACTTGCACCATTTAAGAGCCCCACTGTCAGGAGGCGGGAATAGGTTTGTCTTGCTTTTTGTAGAGGAAATGATCAAATTAACTAAAAATTGCAACCTATAGGCATAGAAAACAAGAAGGATAATTGTGGATGAAACTGAGGCATAGCTAACCTACGATTTCATATTGTTAAATTTTTTATTTAACATTGCAATACTGTTATCTATGTACTTGTCTAATTTCTCATAAAAAGGAAATATGCTCTTACACAGGTTCCTCTAAAAGTAAAAATTTAGGCGACAATAAAACACTTGTGACTTCGATCTGTTATGTTTTGAATGCTTGTCCATTTACGTGGGACATACCATGCATTGTAAAATCATAACAGAAGTCACATCATGTGATGGACATCTAAAACAATTTCTCCGTAATAACCTCCCCGAAAGACACTATATTTACCAATTTGGCACAACATCATGCAATGTGGAATTGGAAACATTTTTTTATTATAATTCATCTTGCGAGTTTATATTTGAGTCAATTAGATCAAGTTTTGAGTTGAATTAATTGAAAAACACAGTCCAAGTTTCCAAAGTATCGTGGCTTCACAAAACAACATTGAAACTTTTGAGTAGCAATAACTTTGCACTCGGAAGTTTGTTTGAGGCAAATCTTTTTTTTTTTTTTTTCCGGGCCGGGGGGTGGGGGTTTAAATTTTCGGGATCTAAGTTGTTACGTACGTTACTACACACGGTTTGAGGGCTGTTCATTCGAGCAAATCGTCGCTCGCGGGAGCAAAGTCACTTGCTTGAGCAAAGTCTCTGATGCTGGACACATCTGCTCCAGTGAGTACCGAAAATTCTTAACAGCCCAGAATCCTACTTGACCTAGGATTGCATGCAATTTGGCATATCTTTCAAGGTTGGTAGAGACCGTAATAATTGTGAGATAGTCCTAAACATTGAAAGAGAGTTGTAAAAGATCAAGAAGGATCTCAATGTCTGTCCTAGCACAATATTCAAGATTTATACTTAATTTGGTTTTTGGTTGAGTTCCAAGGCATGGTGGATATAGTCTAATGGTAGATTTTCGGCTCTATCATAGAGTTTGATACTTAATCATGCACTAAAGCACACTGGCAAGAAATATCATAGATTCAACACCTGAGGTTCAAGAATTCGGCTAGGATTGGGTTTACAGGTTTTGTTATTATATTCACTTCTCTATAATCCATTGTTTGATTAAACTAGATCTCACAAATTTTTTCGTAAAGGTTTTCTATCTATTTAAACAATCGTGTGTCGTGGTGTTACATTTACTTTATTACTTGACAAGGACTTGAATGTTCATGCATATGCATTAATCTGACAATTGGTTAATTACACTCTAAAAGTATAATTATGAGACCCTATTTAATGAATTGTTAGCTTCAGTACAGAGTCAATCTTATTTTATTAGTCCTATGTTGTATCTAAACTATGTTAATGAATCTTGTGCAGGAAATAGAGTTTAAATGGATCAAGAAGAGCAAAATGCGAGCGTTCGAACGCCATGTCAATCCATTCGAATGGACCCAGTGTTCAACCGTTCGATAGACATGCAAACAATCGTTCAAACAGTTTACGTAACTCTATTTTGTTTTTAGCTATTTAAGGTAATTTTTTTTAATTTGGGGATCTATCTTTTATTTCCTAGTAGTTTTGTACTTAGATATAACTATTTTGAGAGCATTATAGAAAGAGAAACTATAGATTTCATTGTATTTGTTTATTTTCATTGTAATCAAGCACTATTTTTGTCATTTTAATGCAATTTCTTATGAATTCAAGTCAATTTCTTATGTAATCAAGTAGCTAATCCAATTCTTGGATGCAATTGTGAGGATTGGTCAAGGATCTTCAAGTTAAGTATAATTAGTTTTCATTGATTAATCTTCTAATTACTCTAATTCCTAGCAATTGTGGTTTAGATCTACTAAAAAACCTAGATTTATGACTAGGCCTGTCAATGGATCAGGTTTGAACCGGATCCGTTTAAGATCAAATCCGGTAATATCCAAATCTACTTTGATAGACCCGGTCCGATAATTCGAACCCGTTAGATCCGGTAAGTTTCAGTTCAGGTCTGGTAAAATCCGTGAAATCTGATGAGATCCGTGAGATCTAAAAGGACCAATGCATTCACGTTTCTAAACAGACTCTGGTCTTCAATGGCCAAGTTCTTAGAGACGATCTCAACATCCATTTCTCTTAAATCCTCGATCACTCACCCATTCAGCTCGTCGTCATATCGGAACCCGAGAAACTTCAAGCGAAGATTGAAGAACCACCACCTTCTTCCTGGAAAGTCCGGCTCCTCCTGAAGATGCCAACGTCAAAGGTCGCCGTCACCGTCAACATGGACATAAACGATTCTGTCGGCCGCCTTAAAGAGAGAATCCATGAGATCAACGACGTCCTTGTAAATTGACTGGTGCTTCATGCTAATGGCGGTGAATTACACGACAATCGGCTTATGTGAGAATACAAGCTTTCGAAACATTTAGATATTGAAATAAATGTGAAGCCGTATCCGACGTCTTCATCGTCGACAGGATCTAGAAGAGCGAGAACGTGGGAGAGTTGAGGAAAGAGCTGCAGTAGTTGCAGTAGCACGATGTGTGATTTGGCACGTGCATGGGGTTATAGTTTGTGGGTTTGTTTGGAAGGGTTAGATCAGAAGATGGAAAGAGCAAGAAATCATTTTGCTTTTTCTATTTAATTGATTCAATAGGAAGTGAATTAATATATTCTCATTTGTGATCATTATTTATTTGAATTCATGTCATTAAAAATTTAGATTCATAATGAAAAAATTGTGATGATTGTTTGAATGACGTATTTATGGATTTTCTCACTCCTTGCTTGTTTGTTGATCAATAAAGGCTGCAAAAAATGAAAAGAAAAGAAACTGTCATTTGATTTATATAGTAGCATCATAGCATGTATCAAACTTTGAATTTTTTTTTAAAAAAAAAAAATAATAAAATTTGTTGGATCAGATCGGATCTTCGGATCCAGATCCTGTTATTAATGGATTGGGTCTATGATCTCTTATTGGATCTAACACTTGTCGGATCTAGATCGGGTCTGTGCCTTATCGGATCTGGATCGGATCTAGGTCCGTCGGATCAGATCCAGATTCGGTTCATTGACAGGCCTATTTATGACTATATTTGGTAAGTCTTATGCACAATCTTAGAATTGGTATAGGAATTGCACAAATCAATAGTATGAATCTACGATTCTCAAATTGAATATTCATTTAAACTTTATTGCTAATGAATTTATATTTCTATGGTCTAAATCTTCCGAATTAAATGTGCATGGAGTGATCCTTTGATTTGATTTATTCCTCTATTAAAACCTTGTAAAGACTTGGTTAATTGGATCAATCGTGTCCAAGCCCCTTCTCATTTCTAAATCTAGTTTTGAATTGCTTTTAATAGCAGCTTAACACCATAAATTCTCAACACTAATGATTTTTGGTCTATTTTACTTAGGTTCAATCTATTTAGTTGTTATTCAATTCAATTAGATTAGTGCTTTCTAAGTGTTAGTAGCATATACTTGACTTGGTTCTTGAGGAAATCAACTCTGGTACTCACTAAATTTATACTTCAATCGCGACGCTCATTCTCTTACGAGAACTTAACATCCAACAATCTAATAAGCGATTCAAGTTTTGGCTTAAAAGGAAAGAATCAGATCCTATTCACCCCTTCTAGTCAGCAAATCTATGTCCATGGATTTTTTAGTACGTAATACTGAAAAGAAAACCAAGGAAACTATTGAGGGAAAGAGTATCCTAGGAACAAAAAAATCTCATATATATGTCAGTGGTATGACACTTGCAGTTTTTTTGTCACAGTTTTTTATCATCACTTACTTGAACAATCATGATTAGTTCCTTAATTATTTGAAAACAATCATTAACAAAAGAGTTGAGGAAGTAATAATTTGTGCTTACATAAAACAGGAAAGATTCATCCATCTTAGGCACTAGACGAGCTTTATACCTCTCTATAGATTCATCCATCTTACACTTGATCTTGAGAATCCATTTATTTCCAATAGTTTTGCGTCCATATGGTAATCAACAAACTCCCAGAATTGATTGACTTTAATGACTCCATCTTATCATTCATTGCAATTGTCCACTCATTGCTAGCATGTGATGACAAAGCCTATTTGATAGTTTTAGGTTCTACATCATCATTCAGAGCAACCATGAAAGCTTCACCCTTAATTATAAAACAACGACGAGGGATAGTTCCATGTTTCCTTCGACACTAGTGTGTTTTTGGAGGATCAACATCTATTGAAACTAGTCCATCATCAAACAAGTTGCTCCCATTATTCCTAGGAGATTGAGGAATTACTTCCCCACCCTCTCCTAAAATAGTTGGAACAATGTCCTGAGGATCTATTAACTCAAAGAGGTCGATCTCTTTAGACACATCACCTCTATTAAGGAAATCCTCCTTGAGGAAAACCACGTCTCGTGACTCAAGTTCAGTCACACTTCTGTCAGGCTGCTCATTTAGAAAGACATATCCCTTAGAGTGTTTAGAATAACGGATGAAGATAGACGTTTTCCCTCTAGGGCCCAACTTCCCATGCCATTAAGAGATAATGGCGCTTCCAACGTTTAGATGTCGGAAGACCTTGACGTGAGTAGACCTTATAAGATCCACCGCGTAACCTGTACGAACACAGCAAATTGACTCGCAACTCCGAAAACAGGAAAGCTGAAACTCCAGAAGAGAGAGTACGGAGAACCCGAAGGGACACAGGACTGAAGTCAAGTGTAACCTTATAGACCATAAATCTCTTAGCAAATTCTAGAGCACTCACGTTAGAGATGAGGGACTTTTCTTTTGATATGATCACCTTACACTCCTCCATAACCTCAAGATATGACTTCGCGACTACTGGATAAGCAGCCGATCCCCATGGAAGCAAATTACCTAAGTCAGGTTTTTTGCCATTCCATAACTCATATGGGGTGGAAGGTACTGATTTAGAAGGCACTCGGTTACGGATGTAAGCAGCAGTCAACAAAGGGTCCTCCAATATGAAATGGTAAGATAAGCTTATGCCATCATTGACCTAACCATGTCTAACAAAGTACGATTCTTTCTCTCTGCTAAATCATTTTGTTGCAGAGTCCTTAGAATTGCCAATTGTCTAAATATCTCTTTATCTTCATAGAGTTCTTTAAACTGTTCAATAGATACTCACATCCTCAGTTAGTCCTAAGAGCCTTAATGCTTTTGTTTAACTTAGTTTCAACTAATTTGACATAACGTCTAAAACAATCCAATGCTTTGGACTTATGGGAGATCAGATAGATATGACCATAATACTTAAAGTCATTTACAAATGTGATTAAATAGGGTACACCATGTCTGGCCTTGACATTCATTAGGCCACACATATCAAAGTGTATTAATTGTAATGGCATAGATGTCCTTCTGGCTTTCTCAAATGGTTGTCTAGTTATTTTGCCTACAAGACAACTCTCACAGACGGGCAAATGAACTTTAGGGAGCTGGCCTAAGAGACCCGCTCGAGCTAACCTAGACATTCGATCTTGCCCAATATAACCTAGTCAGCATGCCATTTAATTGAATCAACATCACACACAGATGCATTCAAAGAATAAGATTCATAAGCATAACTACTATCACTAGAATAGTCAATATCCAATACAACAAAACTATTTGTTACATAATCAGATCCATAATAATTTTGATTCTTATAAATGCTAACATGCTGACCCTCAAAACAAAAAATAAAGCCTACATTCATTAAATTACTAACTGATAACAAGTTTTATCGAATCCCTAGAGTATACAACATATCATGAAGGTACAAAGTGCACTCATGTCACAATTCCAACTGGTATATACCAATGACAAGTATATCGATACTTAACTTGTTCCCAATGTAAATTCGTTTGCTTCCTTTCGAAATTCGACGATACTCCATGGACCCAAATTTGTGTCTCGTTATGTGGTCTATTACTCCCGAGTCTCCAATCCACAAATTAGGAGAGTGAGCAATAGAGACTTGACTAATAACAAAACAATTAGTCGGAGAGATAGAATTAGGATGCACCTTTTTTGACTCAATGTATTCACGAGCGAAGTGACCCTTCTTGTTATAGTTGTAGTAGACCATTATGGCTTCAACTTTCTTGCCACCTCTGGAGCCCTTCAGCCTTGTTCCCACCACGCTTACACTTGGATCCAGAGATCCTACGCAAAGCACCATCAACAACATAAGAGCTATGTTCAACTTTAGCATCATCAAGGCGCTCAGCTTCAAGCTCTAGATGACGAGATAAAGTTTTGAATGTTTTCACACTTTCATATGAGTCATTTTTTGTCATATATGCGCCCAAGAGTATGGAAGTGAGCAAAGTAAAGCTTGGACTTGCTGTTCATCAGTCAACACATGATCGGCAACACCTAGTTCGTGTATTATAGTCAACATGACTCATAAGTGTTGTTTCATTGAATGATGTTGCTTCTTGGTGGATGATTCAAATTGCATTGTCAGTCTCCAAAGTCTTGCTAAAGAAGTAACACCAAACTTCTCTTTAAGAGCTTCTCACATCGCATAAGCAGTGGGGTAGGTCTCAAACTCAATAATAAGGTCATTCTGTATACTTGCCAACATAGTAAAGTGTGCAACTTGATCCTTTTGCAACCAAGACTCATGTGCTTTCTTGTCTTGGAGAGTTTGAGGGTTTGCAAGTTCTGACAAAACCAAATTAAGAGTTTCTAATTACTCTTGCTCATTAAGGAGATATCAAATCTTACGGTGCCATATGTCATAGTTATCGCCATTCAACTTTTTCTCTTTGGTCAATTTAAGTACTATGTTTTTCACTACCATTTTTATCCACTTACAGAGATTATGCATATGGGATATTAGCATAATGCATACTATTATTTTGTTGTAAAAATCTAAATTCAAACACTAATAACTTTTACAAGTCGTGAGATCGTAAGTTTACTTAGTTTCCAATCATCTCCCATGCTCTAGGTAATTATTATTAATATTTAATTTAATTAAGGAGCAAAATTTTTGTTTATCGAGAGTGAAATCTAAAAATTTCTCTACTACTGTTAAACCTCCCACTTGATCCAGCATCTCTAAGCACGCTAATCAATTTTAATTCCATATTATGCATGTAAAAATTTTCTGATAAAAATAAACATGCCAAACAACTAAAATAATATGAAATTCTAACATAATGTGTAACAAAAATATGCTAATCAACAAAAAAAATGTTAAAGAAATTATTCAATATGCTACAGTACACAATTACAACATATTCAAGGACAACATAAGCAATTAGACATTTATCATAATTTTTAAAATTTTAAATAGTTAACAAGTACCAAAAATTAAATTACAAAAAATATCTGGAAGTCTCTAAAAAATGCAAAGAGTAGCCAATACTAAGAACAGAATACTAAAAGCCCGAAACACCAAAACAGAGATCCCAAACAGTCATACATGCACTGCGCGCACAAGTGGGCTTAGATTTTCTTTTTTTCATAAAATACAATAAAAAAAATTTCCAAATAAATAATTTTGAAAATTACATTTAAAAATAGGAAATCAAATTGGAGTATTCTAAACAAAAAAAAATAGAATAAAAACAATGCTGAAAATCGTTTCTAATAATTGTTCATCTTCTTATTTGAGGAATTCAAACTAGATTTTCAGGTCTAATTTCTGACCACCATAACTCTCAAATCGTAAGTCCAAACGACACAAATAATATGTTGTTGGAAAGATCTCGAGAAGACGATAACAATCATATAAATTTTAGAAATAAAAAAAATATGTGTGGAGAGAGAACGAAAAAGACAAAGTTTTTACGATCATAATTAAGATTGCGATTTTCTCTCAATCCACTAGGGTTTTAAAGACAAAACCTTCCAGATATAATCAACAGTATATAGACTATAACATATTAAAAAATTAAGCAGTTTCGCGACTGGTAGTCTGCGACACCATTAATGCCTATTTGAAGCTTTTATAAGAACTAGTGCATATAATTCATGTATCTGCATTTAAACAGTAGTTAAACAACCTACAGTAACGAGAACACCCTAACAGACTTTGATACCAATGTAAAAAAACTGAAATGAATATGGAAGCGGATTAAACTCGTACCTTACAATGCTTAATATGGAAATTGAAGATGTTTTCCGTACTGGTTGAATCTATAGTGGCGTTGTTGTCGCGCCCAGATTTTTCGCACTCGAGGAATACACACATAAGTGGAAAAAATGCTGTACTCTCTCGTTAGAACTCACCCTCCTAGAAGAATGAGTGCGACTAGGTTTGAATTGAAAATTGATTTGAACAAAGGGCTTTTAGAAAAAGATTCGGAGTCGCCACCTAACTTGATTAAGGTGAGTTAGGTCACCTAAAAACTAAGAATAATCCGAAGACTACATTTAGGGTTTTAGAAAACGATTTTGAAAATATCTCCTCAAGAGAGGGTTTTTAAGAAAACAGGTTGTTTGGCAACCTTTGGAAAACATTTAGCCCTTTTTAGAAAATAACTCCTTTTTGGTCTTTGAAATCAATGATCTAGGTTCAGAGGTTGGTTACGTGTAGGGAAGATGCACTAAGCTATCACCTTACCCCGCCCTTTCGGTACCTACATGTCAATCTACCCTAGATTCACCTATGAGAGTCTTCAACTAACTATTGGCCAATCCTATCCACTTTGAAAAATAATGTTTGAATAGAAACTAACATGATGCATGGTATGCAAGTGCAATAGAGAAGAATTGAAAAATAAATTTAAAAAGAGATTGATTTGATTTGAAAATAGATTTGAAGAGATGGAATTGAAATTGGAAAGTTTGAAAATTGAAAGTAGAAATTTGAGATTTGAAAAGATTTTGAAAACCACACCGATGAGGGTGGAATTGAAAGTTTGAAAAGTGTTGTGACCGCACCTATGAAGGTTGCCTACGTATCCCTTTGGGGGAATCAGGTCAGTCGTAGTTCGGACCAGAGTCCGATTGAAAAGAGATTGATTTGAAAAGAGAGATTGGATTGGAAGAAAGAGATTGAATTGAAAATTGGATTTGGTTTGAGATTAGAAGAGGAGATTGGGAATTAAAATTTTGGAAAAGATTGGACTTTGATTTGAAAAGATAGATTTTGGAAAGATTTGGTTTTAGGAAAGATGGAGGTTTAGGAAACCTAGACTTAGGAAAGGTAGGAGACCTAGGGAAGACTTGAGATTAAGAAAGATTGGATTGGAATGTTGGACTTGGAAGATTTGGAAAGATTGGATTTTAGAAAATGTTCGAATTAGGAAAGGCCCGTTTTAGGAAAGCGTCATTTTTGGAAAGTTTCGTAATTAGGAAAGTTTGGAATTTAAGAAAGTTTTAGGTTTAGGAAAGTTTTGAAAGTAGAAAGTTTTCGAAATAGGAAAGGTTTGAATTAAGAAAGTTCCCAAATTTGAAAAGTTTTGAAATTAGGAAAGTTTTGAAAATCGGAAAGTTTTGTTTCAAGAAAAGGTTTTGAAATAGGAAAGTGTTGAATTTAGAAACGTTTTAAATTAAGAAAGTTTAGTTTAAGAAAGGTTCAACTTAGAAAAGTTTTGAAAAAGGAAAGTTTTGAATTTGGAAAGTTTTGAAAACAAGAAAGTTTTGAAAATAAGAAAGTTTCGTTTTAGGAAAGGTTTGAAAAAAGGAAAGTTTTCAATTTAAGAGATGTTTGAATTAAGAAAGTTTTGAGTTTAGAAAAGTCTTAGATTTGGAAAGATGTTGAAGTTTTGGAAAGTTTAGAATTTGAAATGATTTAGGTTTAGAAAGATTTATCTTGAGAAAGTTTCAAATTTAGAAAGTTTTAAATTTGGAAAGATTTGAAATTTAAAAAGTTTTAGAGTCTTAGAAAATCTTGAGATTAGGAAAGGTTTGAGTTTAGGAAAGATTTGAAAGCTTGGATTTGAAAAAGATTTTGGAAAGGGGTAGAATTAGGAAATGGTTGAACTTGGAAAGATTTGAAAGTTGAGTTTTAAAGTTTAGAAAAGATTTTTATGTTTAAGTTTTGGAAACTTAAGATTTAGGAAAGTGAAAGATTAAGAAGGAGTTGAATTAGGAAGGAGTTGGATTTTGAAATTTAAAGAAAGGTTTAAAGTTTAAGTTTAGGAAACTCATGATTTAGGAAGGAATTGAATTAAAAAAGGTTTGGATTATGAAGGGATTGGATTTGGTTTCTAAAAGAGAAAGGTTGGATTTTGTTTCCAAAAACGAAGGACGGGATCTAGTTTCTTAAACAGGAAGATTGGATTTGATTTTCTAAAGGGAAGATAGGACTTGACAAGGACTTGGAAAGGGAGATTCTAGAAACCCTAGTTTTGGAAAATTATAATTTCGACGTAGAAAATAGGTTTTGGAAACATGTATAGTTTGGATGTGAAAACAGGAGATTTTGGAAACCTAGGTTTGGGGCAAAGTTTGAAAATCATGTTTTTGGAAAGAAAATTAGGGTTTCCTAATCGTGGGCTCTAAGGAAAGAGGATTTTTGGAAAGTGCGTTTTCTGAAACGAAGATTTTTTAGAAGGGAAATCCTAAGGAGGAGTTTTTGGAAAGTGAATTTGGAAAGAGAGTTTTTGGAAAGAAGGAGTTTTTGGAAAGTGTGTTTTTAGAAACGAAGATTTTCGACGGAAAATCCTAGAGAGGAAATTTCTAGAAGAAAGATTTTAGAAAGAGAGTTTTTTAGAAAGGTTTTTGGAGAGAGTTTTTAGGAAGGTGAATCTAGGGAGTGTTTTTAGAAAGTGAATTTTGAGGAGAAAGAGTTTTTGAAAAGGAGTTGAAAAAGGAAGCTTTGAAAAATAGATTTTAGGAGGGAGCTTTTGAAAACAATTTTGGAGAGGAGAGTTTTAGGAAAGTATGTTGAAAAAGAGATTTTTAGGAAGAGATTTTTGAAGAGAGAGTTTTTGGAAAGTATAAAAACATCTCACTTTTCTAAAGCGATTCTAGCCATAAGAGGGCTAGAACTACTTTAAGAAAGTGGTTTTGAAAACAAGGTTTGAAAATATAGACCAAAATGTCACTTTTAATATAACACTTTCCTAAAGCAACCCTAGCCATGGAAAGGCTAGAATCACCCTAGAATTGTGGTTTTGAAAACAAGTTTTTGAAAAAGAGATTTTGATGCAATTTTGAAAACAAGTTTAAAAACGTTTTGAAAAACAACTTTGAAAACGGTTTTTGAAAGATGCAAGACTATGATATGCACAATGCAATTTGAGGTCGTGAACATACAAGGCTAAGGTTTCACCACATAATCAAAGGGGCCGGACCCACGTGGTCTTTGGTTAGACTAGAAGAAAGCCCCCGACACGGTGACTCTCCAACAGTCTAATCCTACACATGGACCGGGAGTCCCCTTGTTTCAAGCATGCAAAGAAAGAGGGGGGGAAAGAGATGGGGGATTAAAATAGAGAAAACCCAAGTGGGTTAGGAGAGAGAAGAGAGAGGGGGGAGTATAGAAAATTAAAGAGAAAGCCTACCGTATGTCTTCTTTATTTTGCGCGCCGCGCTGTCTTCGGTCTTCGGTCTTCGGTCTTCGTCTTGATCTTTACCTTCAGTCTTCAAGAGTTGTTTTCAAGCTTTGGATGGCAGCTCTTCAAGTCTTCAAAGGATGGTTGAAGGCTAGTGTATGAGTGTATGGGGGTGTGTATGAGTGTATAGGAGGCTAGGGTTTAGTGTAGGGTGGCTAGGGTTTGGGAGAACCTAAGGAAACTAGGGTTTTGGGAGGTGCTTGAGCTCTGTATATCAAAATACGGGATTTTTAGGTTAAGTTTGCAGACCCTTTTCACGTTGAATGAGGCTCTGTATTTATAGAGGTTAGACAAACCTGGCGCCTGTTGCAGTGGCGCCAGGGCAAACTTTACACTAGCGCCACTAGTAGTGGCGCCATGCCATTTTTTGGCTTGGCGCCAGCCAATTAGGAAAGATTTAAGGTTGTCAAGCAACGTATCTTTGACTAGATTTGAGCGCCTGTACTAGTGACTACCATGTAATTTTTAGCCTAGCTTCACTGAGAGTGACTCCGGAAAGTCCGGGAATGATTTGAAGGAGCCGAAAATGACCCGGAAGGCCCAAAAGGAGCAGGAACACTTAAAATAGTGTCCTAGAGGTATTTGACTTAAAAGGTGAGGACAAAATGTGTCGGAAAGGTTGACCGGGCCTTTAGGGGCAAAACGGTCAATCGGACCGAAAAACTGCCGGGACAGACTCGGACTGTCCGGAAGAAGACTGGGGATCTGGAAACATTATTTAGAATGTTCCCAAAGGTTGCCGGTTTGATTTCCAGAGCCGGCGTGGTCGGAAAGGAAGACCGGCCCACTAGGGGCAAAATGGTCATTTCGCACCGGGTTGGCCGGAACTGACTCGGAATGATCCGGAAAGGTAAAAGGAGGTTGAGAATACTATGAAAAGTAGTCTCAGGAGGTTACCGGTTTGATACCCAGAGCCGGTGTGGTCGAAAAAGGAAACCGGCCCACCAAGGGCAAAACGGTCATTTTGTACCGGGTTGGCCGGAACTGACTTGGAATGATTCAGAAAGGTAAAGGAAGGTTGAGAATACTACAAAAAGTATTCTCGGGACATTACCGGTTTGATACCCAGAGCCGTTGTGGTTCCCGGGGCATTCGGATGCTTAGGGGCAAAATGGTCATCTTGACCGGAAAGTCTTAAAAAAGGTCCTAAGGGTAGTTTGGTCATTTTTCACCGAAGCGGGCTAACAGACACTGGTGTTGACTTGGGCTTTGAGTGTTTCCACCACTCTAACGGTGTGAGTATTTCCGCTACTCGGACGGGGATGATGATTTGTGAGTATTTCCGCTACTCTAACGGCTTTGTGAGTACTTCCGCTACTCTAACGGCTTTGGGAGTACTTCCGCTACTCTAACGGTTTTATGAGTAGTTTTGCTACTCGGACCGTCTCGAGGAATAAACTGTCTCGAGAGAGGGATTGGAAAGGGGTCTTACCGTCTCCGAAGAGGCGTGCTTGGATTGGAACCGTCTTGAGGAATAAACTGTCTCGAGAGAGGGATTGGAAAGGGGTCTTACCGTCTCTGAAGAGACGTGCCTGGGTTTTGAGTGTTTCCGCCACTCTAACGGTTTTGTGAGTATTTCCGCTACTCTAACGGTTTTGTGAGTATTTCCGCTACTCTAACGGTTTTGTGAGTATTTCCGCTACTCTAACGGTTTTGTGAGTACTTCCGCTACTCTAACGGTTTTTGCGAGTATTTCCGCTACTCTAACGGTTTTGTGAGTAGTTTCGCTACTCAGACCGTCTCGAGGAATAAACTGTCTCGAGAGAGGGATTGGAATTGGAAAGGAAAGGTCAATGCCCCCTAAGGGCATTTTTGATCATTTTGCCTCTATTTGGGCCTGACGGGCCCGCGAAGCAAAGGAAAGACGGATTTTGGACCTAGAGGATTGGTTTCGATTGGAATATGCCCATTATGACTTGAAAACAAGTCTGGACGGAGTGTAGACTGTTGAGCGGCCAAAAATGGGGTGCTTATAGTAGTGTCATTACATTGAAGAACTGACATTCTGATTCCACAACACGGAAGCCAAATCTCTATATTTGTATATTTACAGAGAGAATAATATGACGTTTAATCAAACCTTGGATGCTCTTGGTGTTTATATAGACACCCAAGAGGCACCAAGGAAAGGTCACCATATAATGAGACGTGTTTGTTATTTAACAGATATGTTTGTGTTGAGTCAAGATTGATCCCCATGTTGATTTTGATGATAACAAAACCATGTGGTTGTTATCTAATGATTTCACTTGAGTGTGCAGATTAGATTATAATCATTTGATCACAAGAAAATATTTGAGCTGATCGGTTGAGTATCCAACAAGAAGATTACTTAGGTAATCTTATTCTTAAAGAGATTGAAAATGCTCAAGGAGTTCAACAAGTATTGAAAAGAATGATGCAAACAACTAAAGATCTTATGGGAATTCAAGAATTTATTCACTATGAAGACCTTCAATCCTTATGGCTATATCAATCCACTAAAGCACCAATTGCATAAGAAAGGGGGAGCAAAAGCTTGTATGCTCTGAGGCATAAAGCACAAAAGAAAAGGGGAGTAAGCTTCTACTTATCACATTGGAAGATAACTTGTGTTGAGAAGCTTGTCAAGAAGGATCAAAGGTTGATGAATTATGATGAGTTGATACATTCAGTAATCTCATAGTTACAACCTCATTTAGATGATTCTTACAAGACATGGAAGCTTACCTTGAAGATTTGAAGATGTTTTGCAAGTATAGAAGAAATCACAAGAATTGAAAGCTTCATTGAAAGTTATGTTGAAGTCTTGAATAGATGGAAAAAGTTATAGAAGAAATTAAGTTGATGAAGATTAAGCAAAGAAAGTGAAGAAGTTCAAATAAGCATGAAAGATCAGTTGAAGAAAAGAGATCTCAAGTCTTGGAAGCTCTCTTGAAGATTTTGAAGAAGACTTAGATCAATGGAAGAAGTGATGTTGATTGAAGAACTCTAAATGTAATCAAAAGTGTATTGATTTCATCTTGAAAAGTTGAAGGTGTTCTTTAAGTCAACATGCCTTGAAGAAGTCTTTTTAAGCCTTAGAATCCTTAGTTGGATGATCCTTAAAGAGCTTGAAGATATTGAAGAAGATTGAAGAAATATTGCAAAAGTTAAGGATTTTCCTAAAAAGAGTCGACCCCTCAAGCAAAAGAGTCGACTCATTCAAACAGAGGCTGAAAATGTTGATAGAGATCAAAAGAGTCGACCCCTTACTCTAAAAGAGTCGACTCATTCAAACAGAGAGTTAATTTTGTAGTGTCAGACAAAAAGAGTCGACCCCTGGAGCAAAAAAGTCGACTCATTTGGGCAGAGCCTTGAAAAATCTGCTGAAACATAAAAAGAGTCGACCCCTGCAGCAAAAAAGTCGACTCATTTAAGGTAACGGCTATATTTTTGAACGTTATACTCCGCCGTTTTCATATCAAATGGTCTCCCATCCATCTTCAACGGCTATAAGCAACTCAAGGCTATATATACAAGATCCCCAACACATATATGATGATGAAGAACAAGAAGAACATGAGAAGAACTCAAGATTAAGTGCTACAAAGTGATATTTCATCTTCTACATCTTATACTCTGTTTTTATTCATTTTGGGGGTTTTTGAGTAAGCTGAAAATTTGTTTATCTACTCTTTGAGAGAGAGTTATTCATTGTACAACCTTCATCTATTATTGGGTTGGTTTGTAAACTTATGAGTTTGAATGTTCTTGAGAAAAATACTTGTGAGTTTGAGTGTAGCTTGGGAAAAACACTTGTGAGTTTGAGAGAAGCTTGGACAAAATCTCTTGTAAAGTTTGAGTGAAGCTTGGACAAAATCACTCGTAAGTTTGAGAGAAGCTTGGACAAAATCTCTTGGGTGTTGAGAGCTTGGGGAAGAGCTCTTGTAAGAGTGAGCTAGGCACTTGGAGAAAAACTAGCAGCTGTGTAAGGAAAGTTTACATAGTGGAATACCTTCGAGAAGATCGAGGAAGAGAGGACGTAGGCAAGGTTTGGCCGAACCTCTATAAATCTGGTGTTCTTCATCTCTTTGCTCATATTACTTCTTTGCACTGCATCTTATTATTTGTTTGCTTGGTTATTAGTTTGATTGCTCACTGTTACATTGCTTAAATTGTTTTAAGTTACACTGTTTGATATAAATTTTATAAAACCCAATTCACCCCCCTTTTGGGTTGCCTACTTGGGCCAACAGTTTATACCTATGTGATTACTGAGTTGGGCGTTCGGTTAAGTCCATGACCTGACACGAATACCAATAATACCATAATTGCTTTCACCTAGAGGTTGATTAGTACTATATTCAGTAAACTTGTAAGGTCAGTTTCCAGGCCAGCGATGAACTGCTCCGGTGATCTGGGAGGAAAAGAGGGGTGAGGGACACCTGTGTGGTGCCTGCCAAGGACACTCTCATGCCAAAGTTAGGTTTCTGGAGATATTTCAATAGAGTTTTGGCTAGAGTTTATGTTTGCGTACTTTGTTGAAGAATATGAGTTTTCCTTTTACATGGGTAGGCATCTTGGTAGCCCTAAGAGGGCGTTGCATGCATGAAGATAATGGGAGATGGCTATCTCTCCACATGGCAGCGTGGTGTTGGAGGATCCGATTGGTGGCAGGGTAGTGGGGAAGTGGTTGTCTAATTTCCCACGTAGCCTTCCCTCAGGCATGCGTCAAAGCGGGGAAGGTGACTACCTCCTACTACACGCGAAGTCCTAGAGTTGGTAGCACATTATTATGATTGGGTTATCAGTGGTGGCCCCCACTAGCATGGCAGTGGGGGAAAATGATCAGTACCATCCGATCGGTCATGTTTTGCTCGATCTGTTCGGATCTGCAAGCTCGTTTACTCAGTAATGCAGATGCTTGATCGTGCTCGAGTCAGCCGGAGCTCTCAAGGTTGATCTCCATTGTCTTCTTTCTTGACATGTGTTGACTCAATGCCTTGATTTTGATGATAACAAAACATGATTTAATGATCTAATAATTCTACTTAGTGTGTAGATTAATTATTAATTAGATCTTGACTTGAAGCTTATCATAATGAAGGATTTGTGATGCAAAGATTTGAATAAAGAATGAAAAGTATGATGAGATGACAAAGCTGATATTATAAGAGAATGAAGGAATTTCAAGATAATGAAAATCTTGGATTAAAGATTAATAAGCATGAAGGAATGGCAAATTCAACAACGGTAATCTTATAGAGAATAAAGATATTTCAAGATGATAGATATCAAGGAAGAAAATTGAAAATGCTCAAAGCCTTAGATAAAAACAAGAAGCCATATTTATTGAAGATTTCTAAAAAATCAGTTAAAATGAAAATATCTTAAGTCTTGGAAGCTCTCTTAAAGATCTTGAAGGAAACTTCAATCAATGGATGAAGCAATGATGATTGAAAAACTCTACAAGTAATCAAAATGAATTTAATTCATCTAGAAGGAATTGAATATGTTCTTGAAGTCATCAAGCCTTGAAGAAGTATTTACAAGGCTTAAAAAGTTATTTGGATGATCCTTGAAAAGATTGGAGACTTTGGAGAAGAATGAAGAAAACCTGTAAAAACAAGTTTTCTATAAAAAAGAGTCGACACCTAGAGTTTCAAGAGTCGACTCTTTCAAACATAGCCTTGAAAATCGACTGGAGACTCAAAAGAGTTAACTCCTCATCATTTAGGAGTCAACTCATTTTAACAAAGCCTAAAAATTTTGAAGGCTGCTCAAAAGAGTCAACCCCTTAATGCAAAAGAGTTGACTCATTGGGACATAGAGTTGAGTCTGTAGATTTTGACCAAAAGAGTAGACTCCTACAAGTCATGAGTCGACCCCTTAAGGAAAAATGCTGAAGCAGACTGTAAAAAGAGTCTACTTATTGTAAAAAGAGTTAACCCCCGACAGTAACGGCTATATTTCTGATAGGCGTTATGGTGCAATCTGCCACCAAAACTTCTCTCATACTTCTTTAACGGCTAGAATCGATCCATAGCTTTAAATATAAGACACCTACAGCTTCTATAATGGAGAATAGAGTGATTATACCATTGGAATCAAGAGCTTGAAGCTGAAAATCTCTTGTGCCTTAACTGTCACATATTTTTGTTAAGTGTTTAAGGTTATTCATTAAGCTGTACTTGTTCATATACTCATTAGAAGAGTTACCCATTGTATAACCTTTATTCATTTCATTTGGGTGGGTTTGTAAACTTGTAATTTTAATTGAAATTTGGACAAAATCACTTATAAGTTTGAGAGAAGCTTGGACAAAATCTCTTGAGTTTTGAAAGCTTAGGAAGAAGCTTTTGTAAGAGTGAGCTGGGCACTTGTGACAAAACCAGCAGCTGTGTAAAGAGTGTTACATAGTAAAATACCTTCATGAGGATCGAAGAAAAGAGGACGTAGGCAAGGTTGGCCGAAACTCTATAAATTTGGTGCTCTTCTTTTCTTGCTTTGTTTTGCTTATTTGCTCACTATACATGCTTGTATAAATATATACTTTGATATATACTTCACTTGTTTGATATATATACTTTGATTAATTATTATTGAAATACATAAATTGTTTTTAGTTGCATTACTTGATATAAATTCTATAAAACCCAATTCACCCCCCCTATTGGGTTGTCTTCTTGGGCTAACAATTGGTATCAGAGCTAGTACTCTAGTTTAAAGGCTTAACATCCTTAGAGTTGATCTATGGCAACCATGTTTGGAAGCTCTCTAGGTGAGGGTCAATCCACCAACAGACCTCCTATGTTTAATAATACAAACTACAACTATTGGAAGAATAGAATGAGAATTTATATTCAATCTGTTGACTATAAGTTATGGATGATTATTGTTAATGGTCCTAAAACTCTCAACAAGTTCATTGAAAGGAAAGTTATCCCTAAACCTGAAAATGAATGGGATAAGAATGACATGAAGCTTATGCAATCTAATACTAAAGCTATGAACATTTTATATTGTGTATTAGACCCAAATGAATTCAATAGAATTTCTACCTATGAATCTGTCAAAGAAATTTGGGATAGATTTAAAGTGACTTATGAAGGGACAAATCAGGTCAAGGAGTCAAAAATTAACATTCTTGTGCATAATTATGAATTATTTAGAATGAAATCTGATGAGTCTATAACTGAAATGTTTACTAAATTCACTAACATTGTTAATGGTTTAAAGTCTCTTAGAAGAGTATATCCTAACAGTGAATAGGTGAGAAAATTTTTAAGATCACTGTCAAAGACATGGGAAGCAAAGGTGACAGCCATACAAGAAGCTAAAGACCTCAACACTCTACCTTTTGAAAAACTTCTTAGATCTCTCATGACCTATGAGCTGACCCGAAAACAAAATGCTCAGGAAGAAGAGGACAAGAGAAAGAAGTCTATTGCATTCAAGTCCACCACATCAGAAAATGAATCTAGAAGTGAAGAAGAAGATGAGGAAGATCTTGCTCTTATTATAAGAAAGTTCAAGAGATTCATGAAAAGAAGGTAGAAGGGAGGAAAGAAGATTGAAGCAAAGGGTGAATCCAACAACAAGGATTCAACCATTATATACTACAAATGCAAAAAGGCAGGACACATGAGAAATGAGTGTCCTCAGCTGAAAAAGAAAGGAAAGAAAGAAAGAGGGAAGAGCGCTCCAGCTGCAACATGGAGTGATAGTGAAGATTTAAGCTCAAATGAATCTAAAACTCATGAAATAGCCAACTTATGTCTTATGGCACATGAAGAAGAAACAGAGGTAACTAATTCTGATTTTTCTTTTAATGAATTGCAAGATGCTTTCGATGATTTGATTGTTGAATTTAAAAAGCTAGGCATAAAAAAAATCTTCTCAAGAATATGGTATCCACTCTCACAGAAGAAAGTGAAGAGTTACAAAATAAAAATGAAATTTTGAAAAAGGAAAACTCTGTTTTGAAAGAAAAGTCACTGATTTAGAAAAATCTCTCTCTAAATGTGACAGTGGAAGAGATAAACTTAATGCTATGTTTGGTAAACGAAATTGCTCTCTTGACAAGGCTGGTGTCACACCCCCAACCCAATTAGACATTAATTATGTTACATTAAGTGAGGCGTGATCGCACAGGTCACCATACCTGCGAACGACACCTCAATATATACTCGAAAATAAAAGAACGCAGCGGAATATACTAGATAAACAATACAATAAGGAAAATATAATAAACTTTCCAAAAAAAAAAACAATACCACTGGAAAATAATCAACATCCTTTCACAAAATTCTTTACCATTAGACCAAGTTAAAACATAACACCAAAACCCAATGTCTCATATAAAATACAACCATGAAACTGAAAGTAAGACAATGAAGCTCTCCCAAGCCCCGAGACTCGACATCCTGACATCGACATGATTGCCACCACGGCAAGGATCAAGACTGCAATGAACCAAACCGTCATTTCCAAGTTACCTGTCAAAACAGTCTGTGTGGGTGTGAGCTAATTGTCAACATGCTCACGATAGATAATCAAATTCATAGAGAATGATAATAAACACCCACAATGTACACGGTATAAATGATCAATATATATATATATATATATATCATAGATGCCTTAATGCAAATGAATGTATCACTCACATGTGTGCGCAATTTTAAATAACGTTGGCCCAATATATCGATGGCGCGTTATTAAGGAATGCCCACCGTGGCACTCCTAGGCTAGTCCACCGTGGCACCCCTAGGCTAGTCCACCGTGACTAAGCCTTGGTTAACCCACCGTGGTTAACTCTCTCCAGTGCAATGCAAGACATACAATATGAATGGTATGCAATGCCACCATATATATAAAATCATCAATGTCTCCACAAAACTTCTCATCTAATACCACTTTCACCTCATATATAAACACCTTCAACACCTCATATACATTCACCACTATTACATGAAAATAAATAATGCATTTAACATGAATAAGATTATTTCAAAATTTCATAATCCCACAATTAACACCAATATAGATAATGATACAACAATATATATTCACTTTTATATGAATAAGATTATCCTATGATCCCACCTGTCACCGCACACACACTATGTCAAAGATCATTTCGGGGTTGACGTTGAAGGATCTTGCTCTTCGTTAGCTCCTATCACCACAACCGTATTAGTTTAGGAAACTCAATGTATATTCCAATAATCATAAATATAATCTATACAAACAAGTTATAACACTGAAATTATGCATTAGAACTACCATATGCTAATCCCAATCATACTCCCAATGTAAAGCTAGAGCTGAAAAATACCAAAATACACCAAGTCCTCTAATCTGTCAAAATTGACACAGGCTTCATACTTTGGACATAATTTCGTAAGCTTATGCCCAAAAATTCTAAAACTTTAGAAATAGAAAATAGACATATCAAAAAGTATCAAGACCAAATTTTACATTTTTTGAACATGCCTAAGTATTTATTTGGTATTTTCTAAAACAGGGCAGTGCTATAGAAACTTGAATTTAGTAGCAGATAGTATATATTTGATAAATTAATAACATAGGTAAACGACATCTAAATGATCTGAAATTTGGTACAGATTATCATCAACCTTTTTTCTAGATATAGTAAAAATTTCATACTTTTTGGGCTACTCTAACTTGGTCGAATGCTCTGTCTAACCAGAGGTTACAGATCTGGACAGATTTGGGCATAAAAAATCTATAGAGACAGTCCTATTTCAAAAATTCACCATAATTCGAAATTACAACATTTTAATTGAATCCAAAGCCCAAATGATCCTCATAACTCTAACTTACAGTGTTCAAAAATTCAGCCACAATTAAATGTTTTAGCTAAGTTGAAATGTCTCCAAACAGTAGCCTTTTCATGGAGAATACTCTGTTATGGCTGCCATGAGTGATTCTAAGTTTTTACCATGAAAGATCTCACCTCCATCCTCCTCCTTCCATGGCATGACTCATACAATATGTAATAATTAGATAAAATAAGATGAAACAAGCATGATACTTATCTTAGATGAGGAAAACAAAGTGCAAGAAAGCTTTCTTAGATTTTTCCCCTCTTTTCTTCTTCTTCCTCTTTTCCACCAATTGTTCCTTCTCTCTCCAAGCTTCTCTCTCTCTCTCTCTCTCTCTCTATAATGGCAGCTATCTTTCCTCTCTCTCTCTCCCATCATGTTAGACCACTCACCCCCCCCACCATTCTTGTTTTTTTTTTTTCTTTCTTTTTTTTTCTTCATTTGCCTCCTTGTTCCCTCTTGTCATTTTTCCATCTTTCTCTCCACGGACACCCTCCCTTCCTCTCATTTAACTTCACTAGAGATACAATAATATATCTTACCCCCTTAGGTATTTTATACACCCACTTATTATACCCACTCACTAATGACTCACTATTTACCTTACCATTAATAAAATGATACAAGTGGCACACACAATTTATAATTAACCATGCAATAGATGTAAATTAAAGTAAATAAACTAATTCAACTACGTTTAAGATGCAATTCAACTAATCATGAAAATATGAGATTAGGGTTTCACAGCTGGAATAGGTTACAATGTTTTTAAACATAAAAAGTTTTCAAAAGCTACAATCACATGTTTTTATTGTCATAAGAGAGGTCACTTTGCAAACTAATGTTTCCTTATACAAAAATCTCATGCTGTCATGAAAGCTTGGATTCCAAAGAGAACATTGAAGATTAACCCCACTGAACCCAAGATGATTTGGGTACCAAAGGTCAAAAGTTGAGTTGCTTGTTTTGTAGGTATGTCTTCAAGCTAACTCCAAAAAGGATCAATAGTACTTAAATAGTGGCTGTTAGAGACATATGACTGGAGATGAAACTCAATTAACTTCTCTCACACCAAAGGATGGAGGATTGGTTACTTTTGGAGATAATAGCAAAGACAAAATCATCAATATAGTTAATATTGGTAAAAAAATTTCAACCTTTATTGAGAATATTTTACTTTTTAAAGGTCTTAAGCACAACGTGCTGAGTATCAGTCAATTGTATGACAAAGATTGCAAAGTATTGTTTGAATCTTCAAAATGTAATGTAGTAAACATAAATGATAACAAGATCATATTGATTGGTGATAAACAAGGCAATATTTACACTTTCAACTTAAATAAATTATCTTCTTGTAAAATTAAATGCCTTGCTACTGTGAATGAAGAGGATAGCTAGTTGTGGCATAGAAGGCTTGCTCATATTAGTGTGAGCATTCTTTCAAAAATTTTGAAAAATGAGTTAATAAATGGTCTTCCCAAACTCAATTTTGAAAAAGACAAAACTTGTAATGCATGTCAAATGGGAAAACAAACCAGAGTTTCTTTTAAATCCACAAACATGCTCTCTACTTTTAGACCACTTCAACTATTGCATATGGATCTGTTTGGACCAACTAGAACTTTAAGTTTAGTTGGTAAACAATATGCTCTTGTCATTGTTGATGATTACTCAAGATTTACATGAACATTCTTTCTAGCTCACAAAGATGAAACAATTGCTTTCTTTACCAAGTTTTGTAAAAAGGTTCAAAACGAAAAAGGATTTACAATCACAACAATTAGGACTGACCATGGTGGTGAGTTTGATTGCAAACCTTTTGAAACATACTGTGATGATAATGGTTTTGAACACAATTTTTTAGCTCCTAGAATTCCTCAACAAAATGGAGTTGTTAAGAGGAAAGACAAAACTTTAGAAGAAATGAGGAGAACAATGCTTTGTGAAAATAATTTGTCAAAATATTTTTGAGCTGAAGCTGTTGACACAGCTTGCTATGTGTTAAACAGAGTTTTGGTCAGAAAATTTTTAAATAAAACCCCATATGAGTTTTGGAAAAATAAGAAACCAAATGTTTCATATTTTAGAGTTTTTAGATGCAAATGTTTTGTGTTGAATAATAATAAGGACAACCTTAGTAAATTTGATGCAAAATCTGATGAAGCTGTCTTTCTAGGATATTCCTCACATAGCAAGGCTTATAGAGTTTACAATAAGAAAACCTTAGTTGTTGAAGAATCAATTCATGTTACCTTCGATGAACTAAACTCTTTGTCTAGAAAGGCTATGAATGATAATATAAATGATGTGGAGAAGAACTTGGATATGTTGAACATCAATCCAACTCAAAGTAAAGCTCCACCACATGAAAAAGGAAACCAAGATGACTTTTCAAGCCAACAAGATGAGAATGAAGAATTGCCAAAGGAATGAAAATTTATCCACAACCATCCAATAGAGCAAATACTATGTGATCCATCACAAGGGGTAAGAACAAGATCATCTCTTAGAAATGTATATAATCATCTTGTTTTTCCTTAACAAATAGAACCAAAATGTTTTCAAGATGCTGAAAATGATGAATCATGGATTATGGCCATGCAAGAAAAGTTAAACCAATTTGAAAGGAATGAGGTTTGGAATCTTGCTCCTAGTCCTAAAGATCATCCTATAATTAGAACCAAATGGGTGTTTAGAAACGAGATGGATGAATCTAGAACTGTTGTTAGAAACAAGGCAAGACTTGTAGCTCAATGCTATAGTCAAGAAGAAGGAATTGATTTTGATAAAACTTATGCACCTGTAACTAGATTAGAAGCTATTAGAATGTTGTTTGCATTTTCATGTTTCAAGAATTTCAAACTTTATCAAATGGATGTGAAAAGTGCATTTTTGAATGGTTTTATATCTGAAGAGGTGTATGTTGAGCAACCTCTTGGTTTTGAAAATCCTTTATTTTCAGATCATGTTTTCAAACTTACTAAAGCCTTGTATGGTTTAAAGTAAGCCCCAAGGGCCTGGTACGAAAGGCTAAGCAAATTTTTTACTAAAAATGATTTTACGAGAGGAAAAAGTTGATACAACTCTTTTTATCAAGGTTAAAGATCATGACATGTTACTTGTGCAAATTTATGTTGATGACATTATATTTGGCTCTACTAATGAAAAGCTTTGCAAGGAATTTGCTAAGTGTATGCAGGGTGAGTTTGAGATAAGCATGATGGGTGAGCTCAATTATTTCCTTGGATTTCAAATCAAACAATTAAAGGAAGAAATTTTCATTAACTAAGCTAAATACATCAAAGATCTACTCAAGAAATTTGGACTGAAAGATGCAAAACCATTGAGCACCCTTATGAATACTTCAACAAAGCTTGACAGTGATGAGAAAGGTATTTTTGTAGACACTAAGTTATATAGAAGTATGATAGACTCATTACTTTACTTAACTGCCGGTAGGCCTGATATTATGTTTAGTGTATGCTTGTGTGCTCGCTTTCAATCTAATTCTAAGAAATCACATGTTGTTGCTGTTAAACGAATATTTAGATATCTTAAGCACACACTTAATCTTGGATTGTGGTATCCTAGAGGCACATCTTTGAACTTAATTGGTTATTTAGATGCTGATTATGCTGGTAGTAAGGTTGATAGAAAAAGTACTAGTAGCTCTTGTTAATTTCTTGAAAATATGCTTGTTTCATGGTTTAGTAAGAAACAAAACTCAGTTGCCCTTTCCACAGCTGAGGCTGAGTATATTGCAGCCGAAAGTTGTTGTGCACAAGTGTTTTGGATAAAACATCAATTGGAGGATTTTGGTTTAACATTTGAGCATATTCCGATTAGATATGATAACACTAGTGCCATCAATCTAACCAAAAATTCTATCAAACACTCTTGCACAAAGTACACTGAGATTAGACATCATTTTACACTTGATTATGTGCAAAAAAGTGATATCTTAATTGATTTTGTGAGTACTGAACATCAACTTGCTGATATCTTCACAAAATCTTTAAATTAAAATAGATTTTGTATGATTAGGAGAGAATTGGGGACGAGCAATCCTTTATCTTAAATGCTTAGATGTTTATATATATGTTTGGTAAATGCATATGAACCTCTGAAATTGATTATAAACTTGTTTGATGCATTTCATAGCTTTTAAAAACATATTTTTGCATTTCTAGAGGAAAAGTGTCGACTCATGCCTTCAATAAGTTGACCCCTGGACTCTGGAATCAGCCCCAAAAGTCCTCTGTTGAAAAGAGTCAACCCCTCTTGCTAAAAGAATCGACTCATTTGAACAGAGAGCTCAGAAAGCTTTCTTTGCTCAAAAGAGTCAACCCTTTTAAGCCAAGAATCGACTCATTTAGCCTCAATTGCTCTAAAACTGTAAAACCCCTATTTTATTCGAATCATTTCAAAACTTTTGCTTTCTCTCATTTCTTTTATGATCAACTATCACCTCCACTTCCGACTATTGAAAAACTCTCTCTCAATCCTTACGTAACCTATCTTTGATCATCCTAGAGCTTTCCTAACTTCCTTCAACCACCCTTTTCAACCTTCCATGGCTCCAAAATTTGCTCCATTGAAGAAGGGAAAAAAACCCTTAAAAGAGCCGTCTCCCAAATTCAAAAGCGAAACGAAAAGAATGACAAAAGGGGAGTCTTCCAGGCTTTCAAAAAGGAGAAAATGGAGGCAAATTGAGGAAGAGGAAGACGAATTTCTCGACAACACCATCTATTTTGAGAAGAAATCCAACCAAGATAAGTATCAGAAAATCTTCTCTTCTAAAGTTATTTTAAATCAAAGATGGATAAATTATGCAATCTTTGCCAAAGAAAAGTTTGCATTTGAACTAAATTAGAAGCCCTTGGTTGGAAATCCATCACCCTGTTAAAGGATGATGTATACCCTGAAATTGTGGAACAATTCTATGCCTAGGTAGAAAAAGAAGATGGGGTATCAATGTGATTAGTTAGGTGAAGGGAACAACCATTACACTCACAAAAGGAGTGATTTGCCAGATTTTGAGAATTGGTAGTGGTGGACAAATGGACAAGAAAGATGTTAGTAGAAAAACTGCATTGTCTGCCCTATTGGGAACGGAGATTGCTGATGATTCATTCCAACCCATGGCCAATGAGTTGCCCTTGGAATTGAGATTGGTACATCATTTTATCTGTCACATTCTCATTCCTAAAGGTGGCAAGTTTGACTACATCACTGAAAGGGAATTGTTTTTCCTATGGGCTTATTTGACAGACACCAAAATTGATTTGCCTAAGTTCATCCTAGCTCACATTGTCAAGGCTTCTAGAACCAAAGTTTTTAAGCACTTCAACATAGATTTAAGGGGTGAGAAGCAGAGAACCCCTGATCCAAACTCTGATGAGTATAATCAGAAAACTTTGTCAAGAATGGGCTATCACTTCAACCCACATAGCAAGTCTTAGACCCTTAGAAGGAGAAACACATTGACAGTGGGACTCCTAGAATTAAATTCACTGAAAGAGGTGAACCTTCTAGTGCTATACCAGAGAGTGGTAAACCCTCTAGACCCACCCCATCTAATACTCCAAGGGAACTCTTCCCAATGAGCATTATTCTAAGTGGCCAATCTGTGGATTTGTCTATTTTGATGAGCATGGTAAGAGATTTGAAGAGGCATCAAGAAGAGATGTTCACTAAGTTAGACAAGAAAATTAATAATGGGGCTACCAGGATACTCTTTGTTGAGAAGAAAGTGAGGGAATTGAGCAAGACCTTTGTGTCTGAAGGAAACAAAATAAGGGAGAAAGTTGCCAATGACATTGCTCTTTCCACTGAACATTTTGGTAAATATATGAAGAAGCTAATTGGAGACCAATACCAGCCTCTCTTCCCTTCAGTAGCAGAATTTGCAGAAGAGGATTCTAGCACAGATGAGTTAGAAGGATCTAGTGGAAGGGAGCACACCTTATCTCAGCCATCACTAGTAGGCCCCTCTGATCCCTCTGACCAAACTCTTGCAAAGCCTTCTGTTGCATCTCACAAATATGGCCTAAGACGAAGAACTCCAAGTAGCAAATTTTCAAACACTGCTGATAATTCAGTTGACCTTTCTCAAACCCCTTCTCCCAAAAGAAAATGAAGACCTCTGCCTCTGCTTTTTTTATTTTTTATTTTTGAACAAGTCATTCTCTAAGCAATATGTAATATTTTGTGGATGGTTCTCTTTATTAAACTCTCTTAATATTTCTTCATGCATGAATGATGTGTTTTGGATCTCATTGCCTTAACATTGCTATTTTATTTGTGAATGTTGAATGAATGATTGGTTTAACTGCCTTAATCAATGTCCTTTTCATTAACATCATTTTATTCTATTTTTTTTTACTATTGTACCTATCTATTTTTCTCTAACTATTACTCCTCTTTTATGATTTGACAAAAAGGGAGCAAATATTCTCAAAAAGACCAAAAGGAGGAAAGAACACTCCTTAACACTCACTCCTCAATGCCTTACTGAGCATCATTGACATGTAATACATGTTACTTTTTAATTTTCATTATCTAGTATTAAATGAGTGCAAAGGAGTTATCTTGCAATGAGGCATCAACTGTAAAAGAAATGGGGAGCATTTGTTTGATGAGAAAATAGGAGCATGAATATAATGCAGTGGAGCATGAGCAATGAAGCATCTATAAAAATGAATGACGCATGAATATTCTGAACTTCCAAGTGCCTACATGCCCTGACCATCTGAGTTCGAATTTGCTTTACCTTGAATCTGAAACTACACTAAAGCACAAAGTATAAAAGTAAAGGGGAGCAAATGCTTGATATGAAAATCTCACTTGTTCTATATTTTTTTTCCTGATATTGCACATTATTGATCTTCTTAAAATTTTGAGCATATTGTCTATACTCGTAAAGGTTTCTTTATATGTCATATCAAAGAAAACTCCTTCATTAAAGGGAGAGAGAATTTTTTTTAAACATGGACTATGACTCCACCTTTTCCATTCTAAATTTGCATTCCTTTTTTGTTGTTCCTTTTTGATTGATTAACAAAAAGGGAGAGAAATACTTTATGAAAAATATATAAAAAAGGGAATGAAAATTAGGAATTTGAAGCACCATGCTTCTCATAATTGTTATTCCTTATACTTTATATTGAGTTTAATTGCATATATTTTTAAGGTTTTGTCATCATCACAAAGGAAGAGATTCACTACAACATAAAAGGGTTTTACTGGGGTTTGTTTATTGGGATTTGTTGGAAACCCCGCATATAGTTTATTAAAACGACATCGTTTCTACTTAATTTTACTTTCTTTGCCCTAAAAACCCTATCCCTTCTTTTGCCCATCTCTCATTTCTCTCAACCGCCAACCTCCATTTCTCTCATTTCCCTCTCCCTTACTTCTCTTCAACAGTAGTAATGGTCGGAATCCAAGGTGAGATTCAGAATCTGTTGTCGGCATTCCTTAGTCACAGCCTGCTGGTTGGCCATCCGCCATTGTTGTCTCGATTCAGATCGATCTCTCATAGGTCTAGCCTTTGTGAAATTGAGATTGGGCAACGACGATTTCTGCCTTCTACATCCACAGGTGCACCCTCAACCAAGTCCTCAACCGCCTTATCAAACTCTACCGCTGATACCCTCCCTCTGTCCCCTCTGCCCTACCGATGACGATTGCTTCTTTGCTTTCGAAGATTACGGCGAAGACGCACTGGACATCGGGGGAAATTATTTCGGTTCTGATGGAGAGATTGAGATTGAGATTGAAAGGAACAAATGGAGGCACGGTTCAATTAGGTCCTTGGATAAGAACGTGCTTAGTTATTACAGAGTTTCCTCTTCAATGCTGAATGTGGGTTTATCGACAAAACTGAATACACCTTCCTGCTATAACCTCTTCAATGCAGAAGGGACAAACAATATGAAAAAAAACAAAAAAAACTATAAGAAAAATACACCTTCGTTCAAGATACATGTAAAAATGCCGTATATACCAAAATCACATTATTAGAGTTTCTTGTCAGCGGTGAACCTTTATCGACGTTTATTAAATGCCGTCTTAACATAGCTACAAACGCCGTTTATTTTTTTTGGGATTTGCAAACCTCGTTTAGCATTACTGGGGGCAACTATAAGTGAGGTTTTAAGAAAACGCTGATAAAACTACCGGTAAAACCTTTAGTGGGGTTTTTCGACCCTTTTTTTGGGGTTTTTCAAACCCTAGAATTCCTTCATTTTGTTGTATTGATTGTTGACTTAATGCCTTGATTTTGATAATAACAAAACATATTTTAATGATCTAATAATTCTACTTAGTGTGCAGATTAATTATTAATTAGATCTTGACTTGAAGCTTATCATAATAAAGGATTTGTGATGCAAAGATTTGAATGGAGAATGAAAAGCATGATGAGATGACAAAGTTGATATTATAAGAGAATGAAGGAATTTCAAGATGATGAAAATCTCGGATTGAAGATTGATAAGCATGAAGGAATGACATATTCAACAATGGTAATTTTAGAGAGAATGAAGATATTTCAAGATGATGGATATCAAGGAAGAAAATTGAAAATGCTTAAAGCCTTGGATAAAAAGAAGAAGTCATATCTGTTGAAGATTCCTCAAAAATCAGTTAAAATGGAAAGATCTTAAGTCTTGGAAACTCTCTTGAAGATCTTGAAGGAAATTTGAATCAGTAGATGAAGTAATAATGATTGAAAAGCTCTACAAGTAATCAAAATGAAGTTAATTCATCTAGAGGGAATTGAAGATGTTCTTGAAGTCAGCAAGCCTTGAAGAAGTATTTGCAAGTCTTAAAAAGCTTATTTGGATGATCCTTGAAAAGATTAGAGACTTTGGAGAAGAATGAAGAAAACTTGCAAAAACAAGTTTTCTAGTAAAAAGAGTTGACCCCTCAAGTTTCAAGAGTCAACTCTTTCAAACGGAGCCTTGAAAATTTGTTGGAGACTCAAAAGAGTCAACCTCTCATCATTCAGGAGTCGACTCATTTCAACAGAGCCTAAAAGTTTTAAAGACTGCTTAAAAGAGTTGATCCCTTACTACAAAAGAGTCGACTAATTGAGACTTAGAGTTGAGTCTACAAATTTTAACCAAAACAGTCGATTCCTATAAGTCATGAGTCAAGCCCTCAAGGCAAAATGCTGAAGCAGATTGTAAAAAGAGTCGACTCATTGTAAAAAGAGTCGACCCCCGACAGTAACGATTATATTTCTGACAGGCGTTATGGTTCAATCTGCCACCAAAACTTCTTCCATACTTCTCCAACGGCTAGAATCTATCCATTTAAATACAAGATATCTACAGCTTTTATAATGGGGAATAGAGTGATTATACCATTGGAATCAAGAGCTTGAAGCTGAAAATCTCCTATGCCTTAACTGTCACATATTTTAGCTGAGTGTTTAAGGTTATTCATTGAGTTGTACTTGTTCATATACTTATTAGGAGAGTTACCCATTGTACAACCTTTATTCATTTCACTTGGGTGGGTTTGTAAACTTGTAAGTTTGAGTAAAACTTGGACAAAATCACTTGTAAGTTTGAGAGAAGCTTGGACAAAATCTCTTGGGTTTTGAAAGCTTGGGAAAAAAAGCTTTTGTAAGAGTGAGCTGCGCACTTATGGCAAAACCAGCAACTGTGTAAAGAGTGTTACATTGTGTAATACCTTCATGAGGATTAAAGAAGAGAGGACGTATGCAAAGTTGGCCAAACCTCTATAAATCTGGTGCTCTTCTTTTCTTGCTCTGTTTGCTTATTTGCTCACTATACATACTTGCATAAATATATACTTTGATATATACTTCACTTGCTTGATATATATACTTTGATTAATTATTGTTAAAATACATAAACTATTTTTAGTTACATTACTTGATATAAATTCTATAAAATCCAATTCACCCCCCTCTTGGGTTGCCTTCTTGGATCAACAACATGTACCCTGGGCGTAACGTCCTTGATACAAGCGCCAGTCAACCCATGCGGAGGGTCCTGATCAGTCCCCATCAGTTGCCCCAATTTCCTTGAGTACCCCAAGTGTGGTCAGGGGGAACTTGGTCGGTCGGCTCCATGCGTAGAGTCCTAATTGGTTCCCATTAGTTGCTCTCAATTCCTTTGAGTACCCTAAGTGTAGTCAAGAGAATTTTAGAATTGGTGAGTGTCTCTTCGTAAAGCTGTAATGCATTTATGGCGCCATGAGTGCATTTATGACTAAGGCTGGCAATGAATAAATGTGTTGATTGATGCTTTGCCACGTGAGGCGCGCCCATTGGTTTGTAAAATACGACGTGACTTGTTGATTGCCAGCTGTTAGATTTGTAGATCGTTGTGTCGATTTGGGCCGTTGATTTCGAAAAGGAGGCTTTTAGCCTTGGCAGTTACACCCTTTGGCTTTCACTGCATGAGCCATACTTGGAAAGTCCCAAGTGTAGAACAAAAAGATCAAGACTAGCATTTGGAGTAATTACATTCTTTGCAAACCACCATGACAAACCACAAAACACAGCAAATTGAAACACATATCACAAAACCCAAAATATTTCATAAAAAGAAACCAGCTGCCAAATACAAAACCAAAGGAGGCTTTACAAAAAAACCTTAACTATTAGATACTACCAAACAAAAGGGGAAAATTATCACAAATGACTGTCAATTGCATATAACTTTCACTATGGTTGAGTATTTACATATTTAAGCAGGTTCTATTATGAATGCTAAATCATGGTGAAAGTTATACTATATGATCGTCATTTGAAATAATTTCTACTGGTAACTTTCACTATGATTTGAGAATTTATACATTTAAGTGGGTCCTACCATGAAATGGTAAAATCATGGTAAAAGTTATCCTATGAGACGGTCATCTAGAATAATATCTACAGCAATGGAGGCTTTAAGTGCCTTGGCATCCCACCCTCTTCCCCAAGCTAGTTGAGCTCCTTCTTCTAGACAACCGGACATTTTGACAATGTCACTTGCTTCATTGGATATTTTGGTTGAACTTTACAAGTGCTAGCAGAACTTTTGACAATATTTCATGGGATAATGCTAACCACTGACAAGATGATCCATATATCTGCACATGGGGTTGTTGTATTAAGCTAATAAAAGAAGGTGTACGGGGGAGAATTGATTAATTTCATCTTGGAGACAAGTGCAGAATTCTCATTTCAATTGTTAGTTGTGTTTAGGTTGGAGCATTTTTAGAAAGATTTTAAAGACAAAGAGACGATAGTTTTTCTGAAGATATATATATATCTATATACATATATATGAGTGCTGAGTGAAGTTCTGGCCTCCTTTACTGGTTTCCCAAAGGCTTGTGCTTATTTGACTTTTGAACTCTGAATAAATCGAGAATGAAGCTGGGTGTAGTTTTTTTATTGAGAATTGAGTTTCATCTGGATAGGCCAGGGACAGCTTTGTAAATATTAGTTCTGTATTCTTTTATGCAAATTATTTACCAACCAAAGAAAGGGTGAAGGGCATAATATCTTGCCCTGTAAATGGTACTATAAATCGGTACAGAAAAAGTTTAAAAAATAGAATAACTCTTTACTCAAATATATTCTTTCATATCCATCGGAGTGAATAAAGGCAGATCATTACTATGGTTTGAAATTGCTAACAACCAACTGTTCATACCCTTCCTCGTATGCAATCCATCCTTGCACTTAAAAAAGTAAACCGACAAAGAAATGAAGAAATAAACGAATATATATATATATATATATATATATGTATTAGAATTGAGATTTGAAATGAGGGTTTTTATCCTTCCCCTTGGTCCTGACCATAAAATATGAACTCAAAAATCCGTAAAGATGATTTTTTTGTATGATATAGTGGTCAAATAGAATCTTGATATCAAAAAAGATATTAGAATATATGAGAGAAGAATATATACAAGAAAGTTCTTCATCAATTCTATGAAGAGTGTTGCCTACTCTTATCATAACAGCAAATTAACAAAAACAAAAAAACCCCTTAAAAAAAAAAACAAAAAGATGGAGTGATCTTGTAAATATGCTGTACTATCATGAATAATCTGGGGCAGTCCCTGATATTATTATAGTCCAGGCTCTAACAGTTAAGATATCCAAAACAATTCCATGATGAAAATAAACACACTAAAGCAAAGCCTATATAGTTACGTATATATGATATATCTCTAATATAAACGAAGAGACCAATTACAAGGGTTTCACTGATTGAAGCGTCTCTTCTTAACACCACGAGAAGCAACACCAGACAACTTGAAGCTCGACCGGAAGAACGACTCTATCTCCTCACGGCCCGTAATTTCGAAGAACTGCAACTCCGGAAATTTTCTCTTGTGTGAGAAAACATGTCCTTGTTTCCTTGGTGCCGGTGGACATGTTTGGATTGTGGGAATCTTGTGATCTTGAGAAGTTGGTGTTCGGCACTCTTTGCAGTCGTTGGCTAATTGATTTGGTTCAATAGCTTCTTCTTTAATATCTTGTGGTAAACTTTGCTTGAGTTCATGATCTTCAGACATGGAGGTGAATAAGCCTGCACGCTAGAAATGGAAGAAAGGAATGTGGAGGTAGAGGTATGAAACGTGCATAGAGAGAGAGAGAGAGAGAGGGGGGGAGAGTTTTGACAATTTTGTTTGGTGTTACTTCTTATCTTTTGAAAACTGTGTCTTCTCTCTTCAGCTCTTTCTTCTCGTATACTCTTTTTTTTTTTTTTTCTATCTATTACAATCTGTTTCATGACTTCCATTCATTCAATTTTCTAATTTTCTTCTCTCTATTTTATATTTTGGAGATAGCATGACAGCGCTGTCATTTTGAGGCTAAATTAGTATGATACCCTCACCAAAACTACTGAATTTGCAAGAAAAGCACATGATTCACTTTGACTTTGATCATACCTAATCTGCTCACATTAAATGGTTTGTAAGTTTATTTGCTTTTATTGCTCTCTCTCTCTCTCTCTCTCTCTCTCTCTCTCTCTCTCTCTCTCTACACTTAGGTTTTTGATTTATATTGTGGGTGATTATCAAAATGAATCAGGCCTAATGAACTTTGATTACTTGCATGGAGGGCTTTAAATATAGAAGTTCACCTAACACAAAAGTAATTAAAGCTGTGAAGGCCAAGCAGAAGTTAATATATTTCATTCAACCTTCTATTATTGTTGGCAACGAAGGTTTCTCTATGATTTTTGCAGTAACATAAACAACTAGTTAGAGAGACGAAGATCATATATTTCCAAACTTAACCTAATCTTGACAAACCCTCCATCTCACACTCATTCTAGATTTTCTGTCAGTCATTGTTTAATTTACTCTCACAGACAGTGGTATTAGCCAGCCTCCTAGCTTACGTCCTGCAGACCTCAAGGGTTACTGTGGGCTTATCTTCTCTCTCTCTCTCTCTCTCTCTCTCTCTCCTGTCATGTCAATATCTCTCTCTCACTTGTCCGTATATATACACGGTGCATAGGATACCATTTTGGACTTTGGAAGATAACTCCACGCCTGATATACACATGGAATTTCAAGAAGACGTGTGCAAATGCCACTGCATTTTCTTATTTTTCTTCTACACCACAAGTAGTTCAATCACACCTTGCAAGGTAGCTACGTGTTTTGGTATTTTCTTGTTGTAGCATTTGAAATACTGGGTAATCAAGTACAAAGAAAATTCTGTGATTGGTACGTAGGAAAGTTGCATGGAAAATATTTTGAGAGGATTTGAACCCCAGATATTCCATGCTACGAGGCCCCTGATGAATCCGACGGAAGGAATGTACGCAGCAACACACGTATATCCGAAAGGTACTTGGTCCTTTGCAATTTCCACTTTCTTGCATGTTCTTTCCTTTCATTCTATTTTAACCTCATTTTGACAATTCTACAGTTCTTTTTTTTCTTTCTTTTGGGTACGTTCAAGACAATTTTACAGTAAACCAAACATAAATTCATGATTGAATTACCTCCTTACCTTCGTCTGGCACCCAGGTCAGTAGTTTGTTCTTTCCAGTTTCGTGACCCAAAAAAATGCTTTTTTTTTTTTTTTTTGGTAGCAGTATATGTTTACAAAAATGTAACTTATAAAATTCAAACTTAATGCAGAAATACATATAAAAAAAAAATAATCAACCCCATTTTTAAATAGTTGTTCAAACATCAACACATATTTTTGCAGATAACATAGAAAAGAACATTTCATTATATCTTGTATGTGGTTTAATTTCAAACATAAGGTTTCAACTGTCTTTTAAGTATCATCTTGGTTAAATGTACATGAAATTCAGTCGAAGGCAAAAATACAAGACTAAATCCTCATTCCATGAATCTTTGAATGATTTGAGAAAGTGAGTATAAGTTCATCAAAGATCTACTCTCAAAGTACCAATTTGCATATGACGGATTGGAGCTTGACTTAGATTGACAAATTTGATCCCCCTTCATATGCATTTTCATTTTTTGCATTTTTTATTTTTATGTTTCAAATTTAGGAATTAAAACAACGAAAGATTTGAAAACTCAAGAATTTTACATGTCGTCTTTTTTTTCTTTTAATTTGAAAGATCATAGAACAATTTAACAGTGTTTCCTGAAATGGGATAGTTTTGGAACCTTTTCTCAAGAATAGTTTTTGAAAACGCTTCCACAAATTGTGTTTCCTTTTGGTTTTAAGTCTTTTCTATTTTCAAGAATAGGAAATTATTTCCAAAAATGACACCAAATGGGTGAAAGTTGTAGAGACCAATAAATATCAAATATCCAATTCAAAAGTCAATAAAGAAAAAGTTAAGCTCTAGATAACTAACTTTTTAGTTGTATGTTATAGATCGATCTGTTTGGCTTAAAAAATGCAATTGCCACTTGTAATTTTTGGATTATAGTTACCTTAATTCTTCAAAAATAAATGAAAAGGAAGTAAAGGTGGTAATGTTCCAATCATATAAATCTCCTGATGGTAATAGCCGCATTGGGTATCCTCCTCAATAATGCACTACTTGGTATGAGTTTAGCACAACATACCATATACTAGAATTTTCAAACAAGATGAAAGAACCTGCAAAGTGACAAATATCTCTTAATAGTTTTTTTCTAAATTTTTTTGGGTGCACCTTATTTAATCTTTCTAGGATTATAATGATAAATTTTTTTGGGTGCACCGTATTAAACCTTAATTAAGACATCTAATAGAGATCATAATGTTTTTTCTTTTCTTTTTTTCATTTTCCCCCTTTTCTAGGACAGTGATGCAGTGTTGGCATACAGTTGAAAGGCACCAAGAGTGGAGATAAAATTCGTAATCTTCTTACTGTTTGTCAAATTTATACATGTAATGCATTTAACAAGAAAATATGTTCAACACTTGCCCCAACACCCAATCCCTTCATCTGGGCCAATTAAGAGCCCATTGAACTATATTAACATGCTGAGCAAATGATGCAAGCCCCTACTACATGCAGTATCGGAAGCTACGTGGCCTGCATTCATCAAGGCATTGGTAGTGAGGCTAGATGGAAATAGGGATGTCAATATGACCTAAAAATTTTAAATCCTACTTCACTCCACTCCTAATACTGTAAATTTGGGATATAAATAAATGAATTAGGGGGGAATTATGAGAAAGAAAATATAACTCCAAGTGGGTTTGGGGAGAGGTAGGGATTAGGTCACCCGTCCTACCCTATCTCTATTATATAGTAAAAAACAATGAAAATTCCTATTATATTTTGATAATACAACGTACACTTTGTATATATAAGTAATAGTTAGGGTTTTAATACTACTTATTTCTAATAGAATATATCCTCTTTCTTTCTTACTTTTATTTTGTGTTTATGTTTATATAATTTGCATCATTTTATTTTTGGAGAATTATTTTTATTTAAAATTTTACTAATGTTTAACATGTCCCAACCTGAACCCAATTAACCTAAGTGGCATGGGATGGAGTGGGGAGATTCAATCTGTCACAGGTTTAAGGCGGGGTGTGAGGTAGATTTTTTTTTTATTAATAACAAAATAGAGTTTAGTTTAACCCGTACCTGCTCCATTGACCTCCTAAATGGAAAGCTTAAATGGCAAGCTCATCAGGCAATCTGGCCTCGGACAATTTTTTTTTAATTGTTTTTCGGCCTAGGACAATAATGTGCCCTTTTGAGTCTTTGGGGACACGTTGACGCCATAGTTTTTAAGCCCCTGCTGGACCAGGTAGAGGCCAGTCATTGCCACAAAATATAGTGGGCCAGCCTGATTTGGTAGCTGAGCCTGGGTTTCAAGATAGGCATGAGTCACTCTGTTCCATTGTTCAGCCCATTTGGGATTTTTCTTTGGTTAGTCCATTTGGTAACTCCATCTCGAACTTTCTTCTTACTCTATGTCTTTTGTTTGTCTTTCAGTTTTCAAGTTACATTAGGAAATAGAAGTTATAATATCATGTTAGTTAGGGTTGCAAACCGGACGGTACACAACTTGGTTTTGGAAGATATGGCACTAAAAGTTGTAAAGCTGGTCGTCTTTCATATCGAGCCATTGAAGCAGCGCGTCGGGCTATAATCGGACAATTCCATCGTGCTATGAGCGGACAATTCCGAAGAAATGGTAAGATATGGGTAAGAGTTCTCGCAGATCTCCCTGTTACTGGTTAGAATATATATTAGCGAGAGTTGGGGAGGCCGTGACACCAGAAGATCAAAACTTGGACTTTGTGAGCGGGGCTCCAAGCGTTCCAAACACCAGGGCTGATGCTCTGCTCTTACTCTCTGTTTGATTGAATTATTAGAACCCTACATACTTGTCCTTGCCTATTTGAATGTACACCCATTTGAATGCAATCAATAAGTACTTCTTTCTAACTATAAAAGTTTCTGAGGTTATTTCCTGGTAATGGTTTGAGTTCAATGGTCACATAGTAAATGACATTGAATCTAAACAAAAATTTTCCAAGCCATGCCTTGTTGCAAAGTTACTAAATTGGATACCATGGTCAGACATTAATCACAATGGGCAGTCATCGATTATGGAAATGTTTTATAAAGGTTACCATTGATGATGCTTTTTGAATATCTTTTTGCATGAAAAGTTAGGAAGAAAGCAAAAAGATTCTTTTAGAAAGTAAAAGAAATCCTCACCTACTAAATGGTGCCGAAGTCATGATGATTCAGCCCAGATGGGACCATTGCAATCAATGTACTAAGGGTCAATTTTCTCTCTTTCTTCCTCTCTTCTCTCTACAACTTTTAGGAAAAAAATCTTGGAAAAAAACAATATTGTGCGATGGCAGAAAAATGTTATTCATAATTTTATTTATTATTATTTATTATTTTTGTTTTTAACGAATCGGATGTCGGGCTACTTGTGCGTAGCTCAATTAATTTCGATGCAATGTGTAGTTTTACCGTCTTACACAAACTGAGTAATTACTAGCTCAAAGGTCTTGAGATAACTCCTAAAAGTTAATAATACTGAAAAGATTTTGAATCTAAAACTTTGAAGAAAACAAACTCCCAGACCCAAGTCTTAACTATCAGGGCTTCCTTGAAATTTTCATTTTCTTATTATTAGACCCAGGCGAGTTGGTCTTATTTGTATTTTTATTAATGGGGTCTCGCTGTATTGTGTTGAAAAGTTAGAAAGGAGATTATCTATAACATTATAAGAAGTTTACATTGTTGCAATGGATAAGAAGGTTACATTGTTGGACTTTTACTTGAATGGTGTAGCGGCACTGGTTCAAGGGTTTAAAGCTAGTGCTGGGAGATTCGTTCGACAGAGAATTAAGAAGAGCCCCACGAATTATATGATCTCTCAGTTCCTTCAAGGGTTCATCTTTTGCTTACCCTTTTCCTCCTTTGTTAATTTTGGTTGTTCATAGAGCAATGGTGGAAATATGGCTGCACAATCAACAAGCCTCTCTACTCTAGAAGAAGATAATGACTTTCACTTCATATTTGGTCATAACATTTTATTATTATTTCTGTTTTCAGATCAACATTTTTAGGATGGTATTGGGTTCACCGGTATTTCTTATTCCCTAACTTTTTTAGTACCTAAAAGAAATGCACAACAGAATTTCATTTACTCTTAATTTCTGTACTAAGTTTCTCAATAGTAATTATAAAAGGTTGCAGCGTGCTAGGCTCACTGGCATTTGTAGATTCAAAATGGATAACATAATGCATGGTATATATTGCACTTAGAGGGACCATTCTGCTGGTCCTCTGATAATTTTAGCATTTTTGATATACTATTCCATAATTGTGATGTAACATTTTTGTGATTATGTACCAAAATAAATAAAAAAAGTGACATGGTAAAGTAGTTGTAACGAATATTTTCGTTCTTGGGTTAAAATATATATAAAAAAAAAAAAAAGGAGCTAGACAGTATCTTCAAATGACAAATGCTCTCCTTATCATCTGCAAATATTCAATATTTGGCATATAAGATCACATTTATTTACTTATTTTTTCAGTCAATACTAAGATAAGGCTATATTTAATGAGGGATATAATATTCAAAGCCAGTGATTTAACTCATGATTCACATCCACCAATAGTTGGCAAATAAGGTTATATTTGTACCATAAAAAAAAAGGTTATGTTCGGAAGATCTGGAAGATAATATTCCCATGAAGAAACACAGCTGGGAAAGCGCATGTGATGACCATGACACTGCCAGGTTGTCCAAATTGGCTCCAAGGCAACTTAATCGAATGACAATGAAAGTCATATTCCCCCTAACCACTTCAAATAAAACAGGATAATTTCTCCAAAATCATTGAAAGATAGATTAACTTGCACTTTGGGATCAACAACATGAATTTTCCAGTTCATTACCATCCATTATTATTATTATTATTATTATTGGCATGTATTTTGAGGATTAACTTGTCTTTTTTTTTTGGAAAAAACATTTTTAGGGTTATCCTGAAGCACCGCATCATCCTTTCTTTCACTATATAGTGGATCGACCACCTAGGAAGAGAACCCACTTGATTGTGAAAATAAGAAGTGCTAGAATCAATCGCATGTGATGGTCATTGACTAGCTAATACTAACAACCTCAATTGAGGACTACCTGTAGCAACAGTCGACTCCAATTGAGGTGGCTAGAATTAGCCAAACTAATTACCTAGCATATTTCTTGTGAAAAGAAAGAGACGATGCGGTGTTCTTTTTGATTTTTTAGATATGCAGATAAGTTAGTCTACATGTCCATCACAACATTTATGACCATCTGCGAATATGTCCGACTCCAATGTAAGCAAAAAGACTACAGTCAACCGACCGCACGCTAAAATTTCTATAGTGCTCTAAGATCACAGAATATTTTCTCTTTCCTAGGGACATAGTAGAATGACCTATTTTATTTCACATTTACTCATGATGTTCATGCAGATAGCCCAAATTTACATCCATAAGGTTGGTAAAACTTTCATTTCCTTGTCGCCTTTATCTCCAGCATTGTACGTTTCCATTGTTACAAACTATAATTATCATATACAATAATGTACTGAGTAAGGAAAATACATTGAAAGATCAACAGCTAAATACACTTGGAAAATTCATACCAAAGCAATAACTTGGAATGATCCTAATGCCAGAGCGCAATCTTGGCTTTTGCTAGGGTCGAGAAGATGATAGAGTCAACTTCTCCACTAGAAACATTCTAACTTTTCCTCTTTTTTGGAATCTTCTCCACAGAAAACTCAAAAAGCAAGATTTTGATTGGTTACCCTAAAATATCCAAGTTTAACCTAGAGAGAGAGAGAGAGAGCAGCTAATCTTCTATATATATGTATGCGTGTGTGTGTAAGTGGAAGACAGGAAAAACAAAAAAAAAAACTCTTTTAAGGTAAGAAACTTCCATTTTCATACAGCATGCCAAAACTACATTGTTGCACGCAATCCCCTCCCATCTTGGCCTCCTCTACCTATTTACACCCACCTCCCTCCTCTCAATAAATTCTTTCACTATAACAAAGTAAGCCTCTTTTACTTTACCAAAACATATGTATAGGTATATGTATATGTATATGGATATGTATACTGTATACAACACAGATGTTGGACAGATAACTGAAATCAATCTGTAAAGTCAAAGTTTATGGTCTCTTTTTCTTTGCTGTACGCCTGTACACCATTTTTTTTTGTTATTTCTGTTGCAGAGAGAAACAAAGAGAAACATCATTTCAGTGAGTCACCCTCATGCACATATACTCTTTATAGTCTCATTTCTGCAGATTGCTTTCCAATCTGTGAAGTGGGTATCTCATCTCTTCTTTGCTTTTTCTGAAATGGAAAAGTCCTATGTTGTTATAGCTGCCTCTGTTCTGTTCTTTCTTCCATTGTTTCATGAAGGATTAGCCATAGCTGCAAGAACCGAAGATGGATCAGAAGAGTGGGGTTATGTTCGAGTTAGACCCAGTAAGCTAAATTTTCTAAATTGCTCTCATTCATTTTTTGATGATTAGATAGAGAATTCTCTAAATAATGTACTGATCTTGGCCTCATGTGCTTTTGGATTATATAAAAAAACAGAAGCCCACATGTTCTGGTGGTACTACAGGAGTCCTTACAGAGTTGAAGATCCAAACAAGCCATGGCCAATAATTCTCTGGTTGCAGGGTGGACCTGTAAGTATTGGTACCTGGATTCACATAATCTAATACACTACAGTCGGACTATATATCAGATTATCATAATCCCAATAATCCTGAAAGAACTCAAATTTCTGATTTTTTTTTTCTGTAATTGAATAATAAATTTCTGTTTAATACAAACAGGGTGCTTCAGGAGTTGGAATTGGAAATTTTGAAGAGGTTGGCCCATTGGACACTGATTTGAAGCCTAGGAATTCGACATGGTTGAGAAAAGCTGATCTGTTGTTTGTGGTAAGTAATTTTCAGTAAACTGAAACATCATGAAGTGAAATTAGCTAATTGTTGGGGTTTTTTTTCTTCTTCTTACATTTAACCTTTTGGTTTAATATAGGATAATCCAGTTGGGACTGGATTTAGTTTTGTGGAGGATACAAAGCTGTTGGTGAAGACTGATGAAGAGGCCGCAACTGATTTGACTAAATTGTTGATGTCCATTTTCAATAAGAATCAGAGTCTCCAAAAGAGTCCTCTGTACATTGTTGCAGAGTCCTATGGAGGAAAATATGCTGTGACTCTTGGATTATCAGCTCTAAAGGCCATTGAATCCAGAAAATTGAAGCTCAATCTTGGAGGTGAGCACTAATCAAGCAATCTCATCTAACGAAAAGATCAAAGATCCATATGGGTTCATCTTTATTTGACTGGTATTACTATGTAGGAGTTGCATTGGGAGATAGTTGGATCTCACCAGAAGATTTTGTGGTAAGTGGTTCTGTTGAATTGATGATTAGACCTGCTTCTAGGTAATTACTATGTAATTGTTTCAAAAAACAAATTCAGTTTTCATGGGGTCCTCTTCTCAAAGATGTCTCAAGGCTTGATACCATTAGTGTGAAGAAATCAAACAGGTCTATATTCCTAACTTCTTCAACAATAAACAATGTGTTGTGTGATTGTAAAGTAGGAAGATTTCTATATGTCTAACAAGCCCATTTCAGAAAACAGTTTAGCTCTGAAAATTAAGCAGCAAATTGACAGTGGTCAATTTGAAGATGCGACAAACTCATGGAGTGAACTCGAGGATGTGATTAGCTCCGGCAGTAATTCTGTTGTACGTATTCATCGTTCGTATATCTCAATGTGATTCTTTGATTAGTTACTTCTTAAAACACAGCTCAGAAGTGTTTGAACTGGTTTGCTTTTCGGGGGGAAATTTGCAGGATTTCTATAATTTTTTACTGGATTCAGGAATGGACCCTGTATCCTTGACAGCTGCTGAGCTATCCAAAGGGATTGCGATGAAGCGATACTCAAGATATCTTGATTCCTTGAGGTCTTCTGCTGGTGCTGGTGCTGGTGATCTTGATAGCTTGATGAATGGTGCCATTAGAAAGAAGCTAAAGATTATCCCAAATGATGTGCAGTGAGTCTTCTTGTCCCTTGAAAAAGACAACGTTGATAATTGAAGGATCCCTTTATCTGTAACAAAAAATTGGTTCCATATTTATAGGTGGGGAGGACAGTCTGATCTTGTTTTCACTTCACTAGCTGGTGATTTCATGAGGCCAAGGATCAGTGAGGTAAGAAAATCAGCATATCATTATCCCTTGAAATGAAAGTATGCCTTGTTTATAAGGAATTTAGTGCTGGATTAGAAAATTGTTTACATCATTTACCATGTGTATAGAGAAAGAAGTCAAAGAAGAATCAAGAGTAACTCTCTCTCTCTCTCTCTCTCAAAAACTAAAAAACTGAACTGCCACAATGTTGGTTCAAATGGGTTATCTTACAATCTTTGATTTTTTGCATTGTATGTGAAATAGGGTGTTTTTTTTTTTGTTTTTGTTTTTGTTTCAGGTTGATGTACTCTTAGCGAAAGGAGTCAATGTGACAGTATACAACGGGCAAGTAAGATTCCTTCTTAGTCTTATTCAACAATGGCTCACTATTAAAACCATGGGATAGACCTTTCTGGCAGTGCAATGGTTTCTAATGTTGATTGGATATAGTTTAATTATGGGTAGCTCGATCTGCGTAGTCTTATATTTTGGCTTGACATAATTTCTTTGGTCATTGTAGCTTGATGTCATTTGTGCAACTAAGGGGACCGAAGCATGGGTTGACAAGCTAAAGTAAGTCTCTCTCTCTCTCTCTCTCTCTCTCTCTCTCTCTCTCTCTCACATTAGTGCTCTCTCATTAATGCCATGACATCTCTCTCATTAGTGCCATGACATCACATATTTACATTTTTTTGTTAATCTTAGGTGGGAAGGTCTCAAAACTTTCTTGAGCCTGAAAAGAACTCCTATCTACTGCAAAGGAGATAGAGTGACAAAGGGGTTCACCAAATCATACAAAAACTTGCACTTTTATTGGATCCTTGGAGCTGGCCACTTTGTAAGTAAAAAAACAACCCATACCCACAATCACATAAAACTTCTCGCTTCTATAGTACTACCGTTGTCATGTCTCCGTCACCTCTATATAGTACCTCTATCTCTATATATATATACAGTACAATCATGATACAATTATCATAGCACGCTTGATCAAATGACCCCCCACCGTCCTCTCTTTTAGTTGACCTCCAACACTTCATGCGTTGTTCAAGTTAAGTCTCACGCTCACCAATGTTGCATTCGTACTCAAATAATACGCATTGCACCAGCTCACCACGACATCTCTAAAAAGAAATTTGATCACGTGTGAACATGGTCCCAATTTTATATTGTGTTGGAGACCGATTAACTAGCAAGTTATTTTGTTTTTCCATCAAGTTTTTTAATATTTCTATTAATTTTGTCATGTAATATTTATTTTTTAAAAAATTTTCTCAATTTATAATGAAATTAATATAATATTAAATATCACAATTTAATAAAAATGAGTATTGAAAAATCGATCCTACTGCGATAAACGATCTCGTTTCAAGAGGATTCATCCAACACTCTAGAGCTCTTTAATTCTAAGGAGCCCATTCCATAAGAAATATGAGAGGAAGGAAGGTTTTAAAGAATACATAGTTGGCCGGTTATTTGTCTTTCCCATCCCTGTTGCAACTGCACCTGGAATTCATGGATTCTCTAGTAGATGGGAGTCGGCTTAAAAGAAGCCCCCAATTACAGTAGGAGTAGGCTACTTATTTCATGGCTTTTATTTGAGCTTCATATCGTAAATCTCCATAAATGGGTACGACTGGTTAAGGTGATTGATCCAGGTAACAACATGCTCTAATCGAAAGGAATCGCATACGCTTAGAAAGATGTATAGGCAAACCTTTTTTTATGATTAAAACTTTTTTTCCTTATGGAAGTGACTCGCATGGTTTTCTAACCTAAGAACGCCTTTAACATCAGTCGCGATAATTGGACAGTTAGCCTGTTGAGACCCCACCACCATTGTTGATGCAGCACACATCAATCTGGCAGGGTCGGTCGCGACACATACTAGTAAAATCCCAGTACTCAATTGGGAGACCAAACATCAAACCCTTACGCTTGTGATTTGGCAACATGGCCACTCTTCACTTACAAGTTACAACACAAGAACGTGGAACTATATATGTTAGTTTCTTCTATATGCTGGCATGTATTTAATAAGTTGGAGTACAATGATAGGATATGCATTAATTGTGAGAGCACTAATTGTGTCAGGGGATCAGAGGCTGTTTCAAAACTGACAGCAAGATCTGAAGGTGATTGAGAAATCTCACTACTTTTATTCTGATCTTAAATTTTTGCAGGTTCCCGTTGATCAGCCCTGCGTTGCGCTGACCATGGTGGGTGCCATCACAGAGTCACCAATTGCTTCCAAGTAAACAAAAAGCAATAAATATTAGCTTCTTCAGAGTGATTGGGCGGGCGCATGTACACGCAAACTTAATCACAGATCGATCAGCTACTGCTGCTGCTGCTGGAGCAGTGATATGCAAGGGAGCTGCACGCGTGCAATTTATTATGATGAGCTGTTTTACACGGAATAAGCGTTTCATTTATTGTTTGTCCTCCTTTTTTGTAATTTGTTTTTATGCCCTTGTTGAGTCATTTATTTTTCTCGTTTTTCATTTGACTGTACTCAAGTACAACCCTTTTTCCAATTTTTAATGATTATTTTATGAAGAAATAGGGAATGATTTATGAAATATATGAAAATATAAGGCAGTTGTTTTAGTACCGCACCGCCGTATCAATGTTTCTTTTATCTCATGTTGTTAGGTTCATGAACTTTTTATTTATTTTTTATTAATTATGCAATATTTCTGTTATAACTCTGGTCAGGGCGGTTTGAAAGATTTGTTGAGTTCATTTGCAGCGATATTAACTGCACATTGAATCAATTATGGTTCTCTCAAGTTCATAACATAAAATTCCAAAAATGAAATTTCCTGAAAACATAAAAACAAGATTGGAAAGAAATCTAATGGGCTACAAAGTTCACAACCCAAAGAATACATGATAAATGTGGGACACCCCTAGGAGAGAGTAAGCAAAGTTAATGCATTTGTTTTGCACTCCACGCCAGCGGTCTCCCCAGCCGATGGTCTGGCAAAGGACCATTATCACTGTGAGGCTCCAACAGTTTAGAGAGGATGTCCATCTTATCAAGTCATGTTCTTCCCGGGTAGCTAAGGTAACATACCGACACTTTTAAGTGAGTAAGATCGTGTGGTACTTGTATTAAGTGACATAAGATAAGTAGTTAAAAGAGCACCTCGCAAATTAAATCAACACACACACTTAAAAGTGCACAAGTAAATAATTTTGAAGCAACAAGTTAAGAAAGAGTAAAGCAACGATTGAAACAAATAGTACATAATTTGCCAGTAACAAGATCACTTTTATTACATGTACAAAGCAATTCCAGACTACAATTAAGTGGAGAGTTTAGATAGCCAACAACTGACAAGCTAGGGACTTGGACTCACCTTACCATCCTCCCCTATATATGCTTTTTTAAGCCATTTTAAAACTGATACAAGGAAACATGACACTCTCTCGAGTAGTCATAATTGTTCTACAAAAATATTTACAAAAAATTTGACAAAACTCGTTTACATACATCTATATATGACCCTAAACTAATTTTCTAACATTTTGGAAAAATTACAACACCTCTCCTTGATAGGGGTAGGACACGACCAACTTAGATGCCGCACACCTTGACAAGGAAAAATTTACGCGTGTATCCGACACTAAACCTACATTCCTAGACTCTATATAATATGTACAGACAAATTTGGGTTGGCACGAGACTGAAAAATGAGGGCATGGGCTCGGCCTTGAAGTGCAACTTATGACACTCTCTCCCACTTATGCAGTCGACGTCCTCGTAGACTTCAAAGCAAGATACTCCGCGACCTTGTCCACGAATAGTTTCAAGTCTTCTGTTTTCTCCCAGTTGATCTTCTTGTCCCCAAGATCCTTCCACTTCACTAAGTACTCTAAGTGTGGGCACCTTGCCTTGACCATTTTATCGGCAAGAATATCTTCAACTTGCTTTGGCGCTGGTAGCTGTTCTTGTGGAGATGTTGCGAGTTGAATCTTCCTGATCTGCATGGTAGGGCTTGAGACAACTCACATAGAATATTGGGTGCACTTTCATCCAAGCTAGAGGCTCGACCCTGTGAGACGCCTTACCAATCTTGGCCACAACCAAAACAGGTCCCTCATACTTTTGCACTAGGCACCAGTCGCGGTTACGAAGAAATCTGAGTTGTTCAGGCATCAGCTTCATTAGCACTGGGTCCCCAACTTGGAACTCGAGCGGCCTTCTTCCCTGATCTGCCCACTTCTTCATTTTCTTAGAAGCCTTCTCTAAGTAAGCTTTGGTTACTTCATTCCCCTACTTCCATTCTTTGGTGAAGTTGTAAGCTCTCAGAAACTTTTCAGTATAAGGCTCGTCCACTGTGTGGGGGCATCAGCGGCTGCTGACCTGCAACAATATCAAAAGGGCTTTTGTTAATAGAAGAATTCTTTTGAGAATTGAAACAAAATTGAACTACATCAAGTAATTGCACCCAATTTCTTTGGTTGGCATTAACAAAATGGCCCAAATACTCTTCAAGTAGCCTATTGAAACATTCTGTCTGGCCATCAGTTTGTAGATGATAGCTAGACGACACGTCAAGTTGTGAACCGAGAAGCTTAAAGAGTTCTGACTAGAAGGTCCTTGTGAATCTGGAATTCCGGTCACTAACAATGCTTTGGGGTACGCCCCAATACTTGACAATGTGTTTGAAAAATAGATGAGTTATCTCCTTTGCAGGGCAAAGGATAAATGTGGCATATTTGGAAAACCGGTCCACTATTACCAAAATAGAGCTGAGATCTCCAATCTTTGGCAAGTTGCTAATGAAATCAAGTGAACACTTTCCCAAGGCCTCCTAGGAGTGGGAAGTGGTTCCAATAACACAGATGTCTTGGCTCGCTCCGTCTTATCTTGTTGGCAAGCGATACAAGTCTTCGTATAATCCATCACATCATCTTCATATGAGACCAATAGTATCCCTGTTTCAATAGTGACATTGTTCACTGCCACCCTAGGTGGCCAAGCCACAAGGTGTCATGGCACTCCAGCAGGAGCGCCCTCCGTAGGTCACCAACTTTGGGTACATAAACCTGGTTCCCTTCTTTGGCTAGCTGCATAATGGTTTGGGATATAGGATCTTTTGGCAAGTTCTCCTTGGTTCGTTCTCGTATGCTTGTGCCGACCTTGCTAGCCATAAGGTTTGCCAACACTTAGATTGCTGCAAGCTCAACCCTGCGACTCAGTGCTTCTGCCACCTGGTTGGTGTAGCTCGCTTTGTACTCTAGATCAAAGTCAAATTTAGCAAGATGCTCCTGCCATCAAGCTTGTTTTGGGGTTAATTTGGGTTGAGTTAGAAATGGCTAACTACCACGTTGTTAGTCTTCATAACAAACTTGGACCCCAACAAATAGTGCCTCTACGCCCGAAGGCAATGCACCACAGCAAACAACTCCTTCCCTTGGGCAGTGTATCTCTTTTGGGCGTCGTTCAGTTTGCGACTTTCGTAGGCAACTAGATGACCCTCTTAAAGTAGCACTCCACCAAGGGCAAAATCTGAAGCATCAGTTTGAACTTCAAAGGGCTTGGAAACATCCGGTAAGGCCAGGATCTGGGTCATTCATCATAGCCTCCTTCAGGTTAGCAAAGGCTCCTTGGCATTTGCTTGACCAATCCTAGGCTTTGTCTTTCTTCAACAAGTTAGTCAAGGGGGCAGCCCTTCTCAAATGCCCTTCAACGAACCGCCGATAGTAGTTGGCTAGTCCTAAGAAAGAGCGAAACTTTGACACATTAGTTGGGGCCTTCCATTCGTGAATTGTCTTCACTTTGTCCATATCCATCTAAATATGCCCTTGCTCAATGACATGCCTAAGAAATTTTATGTGCTCCTGTGCAAAAGCGCACTTTGCTTCCTTGATATACAGGTGATTCACTTGTAACTTCCTAAACACCATCCTTAAGTGTTCCACGTGCTCCTCCAAGCTTGAGGTATACACCACTATGTCATCAAGATAGATCACCACCAACTTGTCCAGGTAATCATAAAACACCTGGTTCATCAACATGCAAAGTGTGATAGGGGCATTAGTTAAGCTAAATGGCATCACCAAGAACTCAAATGCCACATATCGAGTCACACAAGTGGTCTTTGGTTCATCTCCATCCATTGTGCTCATTTGATAATAGCCCGACCACAAATCGAGCTTGATGAAGAACTTGGCATTGCAAAGTTGATCAAAAAGATCCGCGATCAGTGGGATGGGGTACTTGTTCTTCACCGTCACCTATTTGAGAGCCCGATAGTCCACACACAACTGTAAATTCCTATCGTGCTTCTTTTGGAAAAGCACAGGGGCTCCAAATGGTGCTTTAGAGGGGCAAATAAAGCCCTCTTCAATCAACTCATCCAACTGTTTCTTTAGCTCTACAAGCTCAGTAGGGGCCATTCTATGCTGCCCATGAGCAAGAGGCTTTACCCCTGGTAACAACTCAATTTTGTAATCCACCAGGTGTCGTGGAGGTAGTGCTTTAGGTAGTTCTTTGGGCATCATATCCAAAAATTCATGTAGAACCCTTTTGATAGCTGTCAGCACGGGTTCTTATTCCATTTCCTCATTCACCCACAAAGCTGCCACAAAATGTTCGTTCACCATGGTTCACCCCCTTCTTTAGTTGCATCATTAAGAGAAACCTATCCTTGGAGTGTTGAGCCACGGCAGGAACAAGGCATGGGTTCTCCCTCATTAAGCATAATGAGCTAGCAAAGGACATTGTAATGGCCTTGGTGTCCTTTAGAAAGTTCACACCCAAAATTACTTGGAAATCATCCATAGGAACGGCCAAGGCACTGATTTTACAACTTTACTGGCACTGATTTGGCTACTCCCTGGATAGGACGAGCTACCGAGTTCATAACCTTCATCTTGGTTAAGTCCTTGTCTAGCTTTAGGCCCAAGCATGCCACCTCCGTGTCTGACACGAAGTTATGAATGGCGCTGATGTCAATCATTGCCCTGGTCAACTTGCCATTAATGTGCACATCCACGAACATTAGGCTTTTAGGCGAGGCCTTCTTTGTTTCGATTTGCTTCTTCAAGGCATTAAGCAAGCGCATGGCACCCATCTGTTGGCTCTTTCAGCTTCCTCTTCTTTGTCTTGTTACTGCGCATCACCACTAGACAAAGAAGTTTGTAAGGCATTTAGTGCTTGTCTATGGGGGCACTCAGAGACCTTATGGGGACTGCTACATAAAAAGCATTTAATAAACTTGGGTTTGTCTCCTGCCGTGTTGGGTGCCCTGGACTTTGGTTGGAATTTAGAGGAAGAAGATCTCTTGTCGCTTCCCCCACTTTGTCTCCCAATGGCCTTAACAAACTTTCCACCTCCTCCACCTAACCCACTCGAAGAATCTTTTTTCTTGTTCGAGGAAGAGAACGAAGTTTCGGAGGTGTAGTTAGTCCGGCGTTCAACCATGGCCTGGGCGGATGCCAAGTCTTGCACTCGTTGCCTCTGGAGCTCAGCACGTGCCCAAGGCTTTAGGCCTTCCAAGAAATAGAACATTTTTTCCTTCTCTGACATGTCCCGAATGTCCAACATTAGCTTGGAGTATTGTTTAACATATTCCCTCATATTGTTCGCATGCTTTAAATCTCTAAGCTTGCGCCGAGTGATGTACTTGTCGTTTTTCGAGAAGAATTGGGCCTTCAATTCCCTCTTTAAGTCTTCCCACGTGTTAATAGTGCAGCGGCCCTGTAGAATTTCTTCATGCTTTGTGCGCCATCATAGTTTAACATCACCGCTCAAATACATTGTAGCCATGGTGACCTTGGTTTCTTTCACGTCGGCCTTGACAGCCTTGAAATATTGATCCATGTCAAAGAGAAAGTTCTCCAACTCTTTGGCATCCCATGCTCCACTGTAGGCATAGGGCTCTGGAACTTATACATTTGCCGTGTCAAAGATTGAGATATGAGGGGCCGAGTTATCGACTGCCCGCATTAGCAAGTTTAGCTTGGTATTGATCTCATCCAACTCGCCTCTCAACTCTTTCACCTCATCCTGAAGCTCTTCTGCATCAGCAAGCCTGCCAATGGTGGCACTAGCCTATGGCGTCTCAACTGTCGTGCTTACTTCCACTAGGTCTAGGCGATCACCGAGCCTAGCCAAGCTTTCTTCCGTCTCACGTCTTAGTCTTTCCATTTATACCTCCATCTCGTCGAAGCAATCTTGTGCTGACTTCTTTGGAGGTATGGTTCTCGGATCCATCAAGCAACCACCATGCTCTAATACCAAATGTCATGAACCGACACTTTTAAGTGAGCAAGGTCATGTGGCACTTATCTTGGGCGGCACCAGACAAGTCAGCCAAAAGTGCATCTCGCAAATTAAGCAAACACACACACCCAAAGGTGCACAAGTGAGCAACTTTGAAGCAACAAGCTAAGAACGAGTAAAGTAACAATCGAGACAAATGGCACACAATTTGCAAGCAACAAAATCACTTTTATTGCATGTACAAAGCAATTCTAGATTACAATTAAGTAAGGAGTTTAGATAGCCAACAGCTGACAAGTTAGGGATTTGGACTCACCTTACTATCCTCCCCTATATAAGTTTTTTTAAGCTATTTTGAAACTGATACAAGGAAACGTGACACTCCCTCGAGGAGTTATAATGAATTTACAAAAATATTTGCAAGGAATTTGACAAAATCATTTTACATACAACTATATATGACCCTAAACTAATTTTCTAGTCTTTCGAAAAAATTACAACACCTCTCCTCAATAGGGCTAGGACATGACCAACTTGGATGCCACACACCTTGACAAGGAAAAATCTATGCCTGCATCTGGCACTAAACCTATATTCCTAGACTCTATACAATATGTACAAACAAGTTTGGGTTGGCACGAGTGTAAAAAATGAAGGCATGGACCCGACCATGAAGTGCAGCTTGTGACACTAAGGTAGGAGAGATTGGGCTTTGAAGGAAGCTTCATTCGTTGCCCAAAAATACTAAAACCACGAAATCCCTACAATAGTTGTAACTCTTTTGTCAAGTATTATAGCTAGCAATAGAAAATTGGTAACTATCATTTACTTCTCTTCTAGCTCAGAAGTATATCCACATTAAAAATCATGTAATACATTACGAAATTAAAGGGCACGAGACTTGCGACGAAGAGAATAAAATGTATACAATCTTATCCTGCATGCATACAGAATCATATGTATAGAGTCTTATCCCGCTTGAGTAGAAAAAGTCTTATATGGAGCAAACTCAATTATTTATATATGGGCTATCTGTTGTTTTGCTAGGACTAAATACAATTCTATTTTCTTAATGATTTATTAATCAAAATGTTTTATTTTTGTTAAAAAGTTGACCAAATTCTTCCTGATGATGCAACAATCTTGTGGTGGTTTGAACCTAAGTCCGGGATGAATTGCCGTCTGGCCGGCTGGAGATCTCCTACACTAAACACACCGGCGTGATGGGAGCCAAAGGCCCTTCGGTGTTCAAGTTAGATTCAACGGGATCAAAGTGTTGGAGAGGGAAAGATGTCTTAGGGCCTCTCCTTTAGGGTTGTGTGTTGTGTAACTTATAAGGGGGTTGAACTTTTCCCCTTGTATACCTGCATGGGGGTGGTAGGTGGTCTCTCCACGTGACGGCCTCCAGTTGGAGGATCAGAGTGGTGTCAGAACACTCGAGTGGGTCATTCCTACACTCCAAGGTGGCGTTTGTCAGAATGGCATTAGAGGAGTGGGGGATAGTTACAAGTACACGCCATGCCCACGCCCTTGGTACATGCCAGGGCGGCCGGTGTCAGAAGTGGGCCTTATTGACACGGTCGGGTGCCAACCCGACCGGTGGACCGTTGCGGGTATCCGTTCGGCTTGGGAGGTTGGGGACGAATAGTTGGGGAGACCTGGTCGAGAGACGACCCGGTGACATGGGGAAGGCATCGTCCAGCAAGTGCCGATCGGCTAATAACACGGCTGTCACGCCCAGATTTTTCGCACTTGAGGAATACTCACACAAGCGGGAAAAATGATGTACTCTCTCGTTAGAACTCACCCTCCTAGAAGAATGAATGCGACTAGGTTTGAATTGAAAATAGATTTCAATAAAGGGCTTTTGGAAAAGATTTGAAGTCGTCACCTAACTTGATTAAGGTGAGTTAGGTCACTTAAAAACTAATCATAATCCGAATACTACACTTAGGGTTTTTGAAAAACGATTTTGAAAATATCTCCTCAAGAGAGGGTTTTTAAGAAAAACAGGTTGTTTGGCAACCTTTGGAAAACATTTAGCACTTTTTGAAAAATAACTCCTTTTTTGGTCTTTCAAAATCAGTGATCCTAGGTTCGGAGGTTGGTTACGTGTAGGGAAGACGCACTAAGCCATCACCCTACCCCGCCCTTTCGGTACCTACATGTCAATCTACCCTAGATTCACCTATGAGAGTCTTTAACTAACTAATGTTCAATCCCATCCACTTTGAAAAAGAATGTTTGAAAAGACATGATGCATGATATACAAGTGTAAGGAAAGAGAATTGATTTAGAAATAGATTTGAAAAGAATTTGATTTGATTTGGAAAGAAATTGATTGAAGCTTGAATTTGAAGATTGAAATTGAAGATTGAAAAATAAAAATAGATCAAGAATTGGAAACTTGAAGAAAATTGTACGATTGGAAATTGGAAAGAAATTGTAGAAATAGAATTTTAAAAAATGTCATGGAATTGGAAATTTGAAAAATGTGGAGACCGCACCCATGAGCGTTGCCTACATATCGTTTTGAAGGAACCAGGTCAGTCGTAGTTCGGACAAGAGTCCGATTGAAAATAGAAGAATTGATTAGAAAAAAGAGATTGAATTGAAAATTAGATTGGAAAATTGAGAGATTGAACTTTGATTGGAAGATTTGAAAAGATTTGATTTTGAAGAACTTGGTTTTAGGAAACCTAAAAAGACTTGAGACTTAGAAAAGATTTGACTTGACTTGGAATGATTTTAGAAAAGGTTCGACTCAAAAGTTGGACTTAGAAAGATTAGGAAAGACTTGATTTAGGAAAGATTCAAATTAGGGAAGTTTCAAAATAGAAAAATGTCATTTTAGGAAAGTTTCGTTTTAGGAAAGTTTTGAATTAGAAAATGCTTTGGCTTAGGAAAGCTTCAACTTAGGAAAGTTTTGAATTAAGAAAGTCTCATGTTAAGAAAGTTTCATTTTTGGAAAGTTTCGTTTTAGGAAAGTTTCAATTTAGGAAAGATTTCAATTTAGGAAAGATGTCAATTTAGGAAAATTTCAACTTCGGAAAGTTTTAGATTTAGGAAAGTTTTGTAATTGGAAAGTTTCATTTTAAGAAGGGTTTTGAAATAAGAAAGTGTTAAATTTAGAAATGCTTTGAATTAGGAAAAGTTTAGTTTAAGAAAGGTTTAGAATTTGAAAAATTTCAACTTAAGAAAGTTTTGAATTTGGAATGTTTTGAAATAGGGAAGTTTTGAAAATAGGAAAGTTTTGAGTTTAGATTTGGAAAGATTTGAAGCTTTAGGAAGGTTCAAAATTTACAAAGTTTGGAAGTTTGAGTTTTAGAAAATCCTGAAATTAGGAAATGTTTGAATTTAGGAAAGATTGGAAAACCTAGATTTAGAGAGTTAAGATTTGGAAAATGATAGAATTAGGAAAGGGTTGAATTTGAAATCTAGGAAAGATTTTTATATTCAAGTTTTGAAAAGTTAAGATTTAGGAAAGTAGAAGATTAAGAAGGATTTGAACTAGGAAAGATTTAGATTTTGAGTCTAAAAGGGAAGGTTTGATTTTGTTTCCAAAAACGGCAGATATGATCTAGTTTCCTAAACGGGAAGATTTGATTTGACAAGGATTTGAAAAAGGAAGTTTCTAAAAACCCTAGATTTGGAAGTGTATAGTTTTGACGTAGAAAAGATGTTTTGAAAATGTGTATAGTTTGGATGTAGAAAACAAGAGGTTTTGGAAATCTAGATTTGGGGCAAAGTTTGAAAACCATGTTTTTGGGAAGAAAATTAGGGTTTCGAAATTGTGAGTTCTAAGGCTTGACTTGGGCTCTAAGGACAGCATTTTTGGAAAGTGTGTTTTTGAAAACAAGTTTTTTAGAAGGGAATCCTAGAGAGGAGTTTCTAGAAGGAGAATTTTGAGAAGAGTTTTTAGGAAAGTGAATTTAGGGAGTGTTTTTAGAAAGTGAATTTTGAGGAGAAAGAGTTTTTGGAAAGAGATCCTAGTGAGGAGTTTTTTAGAAATAGATTTTTAAGAAAGAGATTTAGGAAGAGGTTTTTTCTAAGAAGGAAACCTAGAGAACGTTTTTGGAAAGTGGACCTTGAAGATAGCGTTTTAGAAAGGGGTTTAAAAAGAGAAGTTTTGGAACATAGATTTTTGGAGGAAGTTCTTAGAAAATAATTTTGGAAAGAGGAGTTTTAGAAAAGTATGTTGAAACCGAGATTTTTAGGAAGAGAGACTTTTGAAAAGGGAGTTTTTAGAAGGTGTAAAAACATCTCACTTTCCTAAAGTGATTCTAAACATAAGAAGGTTAGAACCACTTTAAAAAAGTGGTTTTGAAAACAATAAGATTTGAAAATATGGACCATAAAAGTCACTTTTAATGTAATACTTTCCTAAAGCAATCCTAGCCATGGAAAGGCTAGAATCACCCTAGAATTGTGATTTTGAAAACATGTTTTTGAAAAGGAGATTTTGATGCAATTTTGAAAACAAGTTTAATGCAAGCTTTGAAAACGAGTTTGAAAACGGTTTTTGGAAGATGCAAGATCATGATATGCACAATGCAAATTTGGGGTCGTGAACATACAAGGTTAAGGCTTCACCACATAATTAAGGGGGCCGAACCCACGTGGTCTCCGGTTAGCCTAAAGGAAAGCCCCCGACACGGTGACCCTCCGATAGTCTAATCCTACACATGGACCAGGAGTCCCCTTGTTTCAAGCATGCAAAGAAAGGGGGGAAAGAGATGAGGGATTAAAATAAAGAAAACCCAAGTGGGTTAGGAGAGAGAAGAGAGAGGGGGAAAGTGCGGAAATTTAAAGAGAAAGCTTACCGTATGTCTTGCTATTTTGCGCGCCTTGCTTGTCTTCGATCTTCGTCTTCAATCCTCAAGAGTTGTCTTCAATCTTCAAACTTTAGATTGTAGTTCTTTAAGTCTTCAAAGGAGGGTTGGAGGCTAGTGTATAAGTGTATGGGGGTGTGTATGAGTGTATATGAGGCTAAGGTTTAGTGTATGGTGGCTAGGGTTTGGAAAACCTAGGGAGGCTAGGGTTTAAGGATTGTTCGAGCTCTGTATATCAAATATTGGTATTTTTAGACTGAGTTTGTGGACTTCCTTCATGCTGGAAAAGGCTCTGTATTTATAGAGAGAGGAATGCACTGGCGCCTGTTACAGTAGCGCCAAGCTAAACATTACACTGGCGCCAGGCCATTTTTTGGCTTGGCGCCACTACTAGCGGCGCCAGCCATTTAGGAAATTTTGAAGGTCAACAAGCAACGTATCTTTGACTAGATTTGGGCGCCTGTACTAGTGACTACCATGCAATTTCCAGCCTAGCTTCACTAGGAGTGACTCCGGAAAGTCCGATAATGATTTAAGGGACCAGAATTGGCCCGGAAGACCGAAAAAGAGCAGGAACACTTAGAACAACATCCTGGAGGTATTTGACTTGAAAAGTGAGGATAGGATGTGTCGAAAGGGTTGACCGGGCCTTTAGGGGCAAAACGATCAATCGGGCCGGAAAGCGACCGGGACGAACTCGGACTATCCCAAAAGAGGACTTGAGATTTGGAAACTTTATTCAAAATGTTCCCAAAGGTTTTCGGTTTAATTTCCAGAGCCGGTATGGTCGGAAAAGGTGACCGGCCCATCAGGGGCAAAACGGTCATTTCGCACTGGGTTTGCCGAAACTGACTCGGAATGATCCGGAAAGATAAAGAAGGGTTGAGAATACTATAAGAAGCAATCTCATAAGGTTACCGGTTTGATACCCAGAGCCGGTGTGGTCAGAAAAGGAGACCGGCCCACCAAGGGCAAAATGGTCATTTTGTACCGGGTTTGCCAGAACTGACTCGAATGATCCGAAAGGTAGAGAAAGGTTGAGAATATTGTAGGAAGTATTCCCGAGAGGTTACCGGTTTGATACCTAGAGCCGGTGTGGTTCCCGGGGCGTTCGGATGCCTAGGGGCAAAATGTCATCTTAACCGGAAAGTCTCGGAAAAGGCCCAAGGGGTAGTTTGGTCATTTTTCGCCGAAATGGGCTAGCAGGCACTGGTGTTGACCTGAGTTTTGAGTGTTTCCGCCACTCTGACGGCGGTCGTCGTGACACTGGGGTTTGTTGGCAATTCCATACATCGACCTGTTTACAAGTATTTCCGCTACTCTGACAGTTGTAATGTTTGCGAGTATTTTCGCTACTCTAACGGTTCGCGATCATTCCCGAGACTGCCTGATCTTGGGAAGCTGCTAAAGGGGACTTAGCGCCTGAGAAGTCAATTTTTTCAAAAGGCGTGCCTAAACAGATATTTCTGCATTGGCGGGCTAGCGGACGCTAAAGGTGGACCATTCTACCATCTAGGGGACTTGGGGTCTCATTCTGGTCGACAGGTTTAAAGGGACTTACCATTTCAAAGAGGTTTTTTTCAAAAAACGTGTCGGACTGTCTCGAGGAATAACTTGTCTCGAGAGAGGGATTGGAATTGGAAAGGGGTCTTATCGTCTTCGGAAAGACGTGCCTGATTTGGAACCGTCTCGAGGGATAAACTGTCTCGAGAGAGGGATTGGAATTGGAAAGGGGTCTTGTTGTCTTCGGAAAGACATGCCTAATTTGGAACCATCCCGAGGGATAAACTGTCTTGAGAAAGGGATTGGAATTGGAAAGGGGTCTTATCGTCTTTCGGAAAGACGTGCCTGATTTAGAACCGTCTCGAGAGATAAACTATCTCGAGAGAGAGATTGGAAAGGGGTCTTATCGTCTTCAGAAAGACGTGCCTAATTTGGAACCGTCTCGAGGAATAAACTGTCTCGAGAGAGGGATTGGAATTGAAAAGGGGTCTTATCATCTTCGGAAAGACGTGCCTGATTTAGAACCGTCTCGAGGAATAAACTGTCTTGAGAGAGGGATTAGAATTGGAAAGGGGACTTACCGTCTTCGGAAAGACGCGCCTGATTGGAGTAGATCTACCATCTCGAGGAATCGACTGTCTCGAAAGAGGGGTTGGAGTTGGAATTGGAGAGAACAATGCCCCTAAGGGCATTTTGGTCATTTTGCCTCTATTTGGGCTTGGCAGGCCCGCGAAGCGATGGATAGATGGGATTTGGACTTAGAAAGTTAGTTTCGGTTAGAATATGCCCACAATGACTTGAACATAAGTCTAGACAGAGTGCAGACTGCCGAGCGGTCAAAAATGGGGTGCTTACAACGGTCTCTGGTCTGGTCGGGAAACCATTATCACCAGATGCCCCCAATTCATCTGGCCATCTGCTCGGGGTCAGTGGAATTCCACGAGACAGCACGACCACGAAATACGAAGTGCATTTATGGCGGGGGTGACGCAATAATAACGGGTGATGTCTCGTCGCTTCACCTACCCCCACGTGGCAATGAGGGATTGGTCGTCAGTAGTCGAAAAGACGCGTCGTTTTCCAGTCGTTGATGTGCCATCACCGCAAGCCATCTGGGCTGTTGATTTCAAAGGTGTGGGGGGAGTTTTGTGAAGCGGTTGTCCCCATTTTCCCCTAGTGCCTTTACCAAATACGCAAAGAGAGAAAAGAGAAAACCTCCTTCGCCATCCTCAATGCCATCTTCGTCATCTCCGGCCAGTCAAATGGCACCATTTCTTGAGTTGAGCAGCCGGATTGCTTCGGAACTCGCCGCCGGTGCTTTGAACCGCGCTAAGCTTTGCCCTTTGGTTGTATGTACTGGTTTATTACTTGTTGCGTGCCTGTTTTTTAGGGAAGGGGCTAGATTCCCGACCTTTCGAGGTTTGTTGACTGGCCAAAATTCTTAGAATCCATCATTGGGGATTTGTGTGAGTTGTTCAAGCCAGTGCTTGATAAGATTGAGGGCTGTAGGCCCCTCGGGACAATGTCGAATCCAGAGGGGGTTAGCTCAGACTTAGAAGGGACCAGTTCTAATGGGTATCGAGTCAAGAGGCATCGAACCCAGGAAGAGGCCTCTATGGGGAACTTCAGGAGGTCCCAAAGAGTTCCCGAGTCAGGGGAGGCCGGGGCCGCCCACTCTGGGGTTGGGGAGGAACGGGACCAACCCGTTGAGGTTGCTACCCGAGCTCAGGAGGTCGGGCAAGGAGAGGGGGAGGAAGAGGATGACCCCGGGTACGAAGCGGTGGGGGTTTCTTCCTCTCTTGATAGGGAGAAGGTCGCTACCCTTCGGCAGGTGTATCAGATCCCAAAAGGGGTAAGGTGCAGGGTTCCCAGCCCTAGGAATTGGGCGTGCTTGGCTAAGGAGGGGGAGATAGCGATCTTTGAGGGCGCACTGGCTGGTGGTCTTCGTGTGTTGTTCCCTCAGCCAGTTAGAGAGATTCTGCAAAGATTACGCCTCTCCCCTGGACAGCTCTCATCGAACGTCTGGCGGATCATGGCGGGCTGTATGATCCTCTGGTAGATCGTCCATTGGAGGGACGCGACGCCAGAGGAGTTCTCATATTGCTACAAGCCAGCTGAGCGTGGGAAGGGGTACTAGTATTTCTCAGGTCGGTCGACAAGGCTCGATTTGGTCGGCGAGCTTCCTTCTTCACACAAGAACTGGAAGGATCGATTTTTCTTCATTAGCGGAGAGGGCTAGAAGTTCTACCCCTAGGAGACAGACTTCTCTGCTCGGATCCCCAGGCAATGGAGTTACCCGAGTAAGAAGGGTATGATCTTTTCCCCGAGTCTTCTTCCTCCCCTTTTGCTTTATGTTTGTTGCATGTGTCGCCTGTTCTAAATTAGGTGTCCTACGGGTGTCAGGTCGGGTGAAGCCCCTTCTGTCTGCCGAGCACAAAGCGACCATAGAGGCAGTTAAAGAGTACGAGTTTCGGACCGTCAAAGACTTGGTGACTGTCGAGGTGCTTGCCTAATACCTCTTGGGGCTCGAACAGAGCAGGGAGGCCTTGGCTATAGAACGTGAGAGGAGTGCGTACATTTTTGTTTTTGTTATGCCGGTCATTCTCTGACCTTTTTGGTTATTCTTTGCAGAATGCCAGTCTACTGTGGTTACTCAAGCCGAAACTGCAGCGGTCCAGCCCGGTCCCCAAGCATCCCAGCCAACTTTCGAGCCGGCCGCGATAAGCTTCGACATCAACTACTTGGCCAAAAAGAGGGGGGCGGCTGCTGGCACCTCGGGATCGAAGCGTCAGAAGACCACCGAGGCTACTGAAGAACTCCCCCCCCCCCCCCCCCCCTCCTCCTCCTCCTCCTCCTCCGAAGAAGAAGAAGAAGAAGAAGGCGTCCCCTCAAAAGGGGAATGGTCAGGTATTCGTGGTCTTTAGGCCTCCTCCAGGGCATTCAGAGGGATCCCAGTCGAGGCGTGGCACGGTCATTCTAGCAGACTCCTAGGCCCGTGCCAATCCAGCTACTTCTGCCCCAACCATTATCATCGATAGCTTAGACATGGCCTGGGAGAGGGCGGCAGAGACGGTAAAGCCTTCGGACATCACGAGGCTGAGCAAGCATCCCAACTCTCGGCTGGTCAGGGATGCCAACCATGATCTGTTCAAGGTGAGCTGCTGTGCGGTCATCATTCTGTTCTTCATCAAACTTTGTGTAGTCTACCAGTTCTAACTGTTCTGTTTTTAGTCTCTTGGCAGGGTCATGGCTCTGGGCCACCGCCTGGGAACTTCAGAGAAGGCCCTCCAGGAGGAGAAGGCAGCCAGTTCGGTGCTCATCCAGGAGGTCCAGTCGCTGAAGGGCGATGTTTCGGCCGCCCGTGCAGAGAGGGATTTAGCTCTGGAGGAGCTCCTGTCTGCCCGGGCCGACAACGAAAGGCTCGCGAGGCAGGCCAATAAGCTACTGCTGAACTTCTCAGCCGAGGAGGCCAAAAGGCACGAGCTGGAGAAGACCGTGGCGGCCTTCGGCGAGGAGCTCAAGAAGGCAAGGGCTGAGGCCATTCAAGAGTTTAAGAATGGGGATGACTTTCAAGCTTTGTTGGAGCCTACTTTTCTCTTGGGCTTCGAGACAGCCAGAAAGCAGGCGTCCAAGAAGTATCCTGATTCAGACTTCTCGGGTCTGGACCCCCTTGATGGGGTCTTGCCTGGGGACAATCAGGGTGCCGTTGGCCAGGCGGTCGAAGAAGGGGCTCAATCGAATGCTGCTAGAGAGGGCCAGACCACCGAGGCTCAATAGGAGGCCATTGCGGGCGACCAAGTCGAGAATGCTCAGCGCGCTGAAGCTGAGGGACAAACTACCGAGCACGCCCAGGCGTGAATGTAGCTCGAACCCCCCTCGTTTTGCTTCACTAGTTATTGTCTTTCTTCCTTTCTTTTGTTGTTGTTTGTTGTTTTTTTTTTTTTTTTTGAAAATGGGCGTTTCGCCTTTGTACTCCTCCTTACATTAATGAAATGGACCAATCTTTATATACTCTATGTTTGCTATATTTTCTTAGCGTTTAATTGGAGTGACTTGTAGAATGTTTGCGAGTGCTAATGCGGACCTGATTGGTAGCACTATCCAAATAGGCCAATCACTGTTGCTAATTCATTGCCATTCAAGGTTGTTCGGCTCTACTCGGCATTTGATCGAGCAGACTCTATGCTATTGCCATTAATGGCCCTGGCTCTACTCGGCACTTAACCGAGCAGATTCAACGCCATTGCCGTTGAAGGCCCTCTGGCTCTGCTCGGCACTTGACCGAGCGGATTCAATGCCATTGCCGTTTAAGGCCCTCTGGCTCTGCTCGACACTTGACCGAGCAGATTTAATGCCATTTTCGTTTAAGGCCTTCTGGCTCTACTCGGCACTCAGCCGAGCAGATTTAATGTCATTGCCATTTAAGGCCCTCTGGCTCTACTCAGTACTCGGCCGAGCAGATTCAATACCATTGCCATTTAAGGCCCTCTGGTTCTACTCGACACTTGGCTGAGCAGATTCTATGTTGTTCCCTCGCATGTAGGCAAATTCAATGTTAATTCAAGTAGACAATTGCTGAATAGTTGCTTTTATTGATATTCTGGTGAATTATAAGTAGAAGCCTTTCAAGAGTAGTACTTCCTCAGGTGCTCTGCATACCACGGGTGCGGGAGCTCCTTGCCTTCTGAGTTCTTCAACCTGTACGTCCCCTTCCTTGTGCTGCTGATCACCTCGTAAGGTCCTTCCCAATTGGGTCCGAGCTTACCCTCTCTGGGATCTTTGGTGGACTGATTGACTCTCTCCAAGGCAAGGTCCCTGGTCGTGAAGTTTTTTGGTCGAACTCTAGAGTTGTGGTACTGGCGCATCTTCTGTTGGTAGGATGCCACCCTCATGGCTGTTTGCAGCCTCCTTTCTTCCAGCAGATCTAGATTCACATTCATCGCTTCACCATCAGTCGCAGGGTCGAACTGCAATGGTTTGGGGCTGGGAAGGTCGATCTCCACTAGGATGACGGCTTCAGTGCCGAAGGTAAGTGAGAACGGCGTCTACCCCGTGGACACTCTCTCCATCGTTCTGTAGGCCCAAATGATGTTAGGGAGCTCCTCCACCCACAAGCCCTTGGCCTTCTCCAACTTTGTCTTGAGGATCTTCAAGAGGGACCTGTTGGTAACTTCAACTTGGTCGTTTGCCTGAAGGTGTTTGGGGGACAAAGCGTAGTGGCTTATTCCCAGGTCACTTCACAGTTGGTTGAACTGCTTGCCCTCGAACTACTTCCCATTGTCCGTGATGATAACCTTAGGGATTCCAAACCTGCACACAATATTCAGCCACAAGAACTTCTTAATCTTCTCCTCAGTGATCGTCTGTAGGGCTTCTGCCTCTGCCCACTTTGTGAAATAGTCAATCGCCACCACCACAAACTTCATCTGTCCTTTGCCGAGCGGCAACAGTCCCACATTGTCGATCTCCTATTGCGCAAAGGGCCAGGGGGTCTGGATCGGGGTTAACTCTTGAGGGGGTAGTCTTGGGATGTTGGCGAACCGTTGGCACTTGTCACACTTCTTGACAAATTCTTGGGCATCTTTCTCTATGGTGGGCCAATAGTAGGTCGTTCGTAGTATCTTCTCAGCGAGGGACCGGTCACCAGAGTGGTTCCCGCAAACCCCCTCGTGGACCTCCGCAAACCCCCTCGTGGACCTCCTACATTATCTAGTTTGCCTCTTCCTCATTAGCACAATGAAGCAGCAATATAGTGTGCCCCCTTTTGTAGAGTACTCCGTCTTGTATAAGGTACCTGCTCGAATGGTACTGAATCCGCCTCGCCTCATTCCGGTCTTCAGGCAGGGTTTCGCTCTCCAAGTAATTCCTGATCTGGCTCATCCATAAGGATTCGAGCACAATCTGGTCGACTTCTGGGCTCTGAATGCTCGGTGAATCAAGAAACTCGATCGGGACGTTCTGGGCAGGCTCATTTGACGAGGCAATCCTGGCCAGCCAGTCTGCCTCTTCATTCTACAATCTCGGTACACGTTCCAGTAGGATCTTCGAGAATTTTCTTGCCAGGCTCTTCGCTACCTGGCAATATTGCTTCATGTTATCTTCTCTGGCCTCGTATTCTCCCTGGACTTGCTCCACCACCAGTTGAGAGTCGCTTCGCACAACTATCTGTTCGGCCCCCATTCGCTGAGCCATTCTGAGACCGGTAATGAGTGCTTCATATTCTGCAATGTTGTTGATGGCAGGGAACTTAAAACGGAGCGTATATTCCATCTTGTAGCCATCCGGGGTGACGAGGACCACGCTGGCACCACCGGAATCATGAGTGGAAGAACCATCAATGTTCAAGACCCAGTGGCTATCAGGTAGGTCGGCTTCAGGGGTGGCAAGGGGCAGATTTGTGAATTCTGCGATGAAATCCGAAGCTGCCTGCCCTTTGATCGCCAGTTGGGGTCGGTAGTGGATGTCGAACTGGCTAAGTTTAACGGACCATTTCATTAATCATTCTGACGTCTCTGGCTTGTGTAAGATGTTCTTCAAGGGCTGGTAAATGAGTACCATAATTGTGTGGGCTTGAAAGTAGGGCCTCAGCCGTCGAGCTGCAGTTACCAGCGCGAAAGCCATGAGTTCCATCTTTGGGTACCGTTCTTCTGCTCCACGCAAGGCGCGACTGGTGTAGTATACTAGCTTCTGGATGCCCCCTTCTTCTCGGATAAGAGCTGACCTCACTGCTGTCGCCGACACTGCCAAATAGAGAAACAATTCTTCCCCCAGGACAGTTCGGCTTAGCAGCGGGACTAAGCTAAGATATCGTTTCAGTTCACCGAATGCTACTTCACACTCCTCATTCCACTCGCATGCCTTTCGTAGGATCTTAAATAATGGAAGACACTTGTCGGTGGAGCGGGAGATGAATCTGTTCAGGGCTGCAACACGCCCTGCCAGCTGCTGAACATCCTTCGTCGTCCGGGGCTCCTGCATGTTGATGATGGCCTGAATCTTTTCTGGGTTCGCCTCAATCCCCCTTTGCGAGACCATAAAGCCTAGGAACTTCCCCGAGGTGACGCCGAAGGCACACTTGGCGGGATTGAGCTTCATTTGGTACTTGCGAAGTGTCTGGAACGTCTCTTTAAGGTCCCGCAGGTGGTCGATGGGCTCCTTGCTTTTCACCAACATGTCATCCACGCAAACCTCCACATTACGCCCAATCTGTGATTTAAACATAAGGTTGACCAGCCGTTGGTATGTTGCCCCTGCATTCTTTAATCCGAACGGCATGACATTGTAACAATAAAGCCCCCGGTCTGTGATGAAGGCCGTGTGCTCCTGGTCGCGCTCCGCCATCCAGATCTGGTTATATCCTGAAAAAAGCATCCATAAAGGTTAGCATTTCATACGGTGCATTAGAGTCGATGAGGAGGTCGATGGTCGGTAGTGAAAACCTATCTTTGGGGCATGCTTTGTTCAGGTCGGTGAAGTCAATGCATATCCGCCACTTCCCATTGGACTTCTTCACCATGACAACGTTGGAGAGCCAAGTGGGGTAGTGCATGTCACACCCCATAACCCGGCCTATACGGATTTAGGGTACATGACCAGCCAGTATCAAGGCTACCTAAGGCCGCGTTACATAAACTGGTTGATCACCTGTGCATAATCATTTATAATGATGCATAATCGCAGAAAATAAAACTTTTGATAACTTGAAAATATAATCTGTGTCATACATGGTAAAGTTGTGCCTAATCCCCAAACATAACATACATAAGGACCCAATCAAGGTCCATCAAAGTTATAGCAATATATCATTACAAAACATTGGGTCCAGCTCTCAAACATTACACAAATCATAGGCCCGTGGGCCATAGCTCAAAATCCACATATGGCCTCGCTTTAAGGCCTCCCGGATTAGCTACCTAAAAATCATTTAAGAAAACGTAAGCTAGTGCTTAGTGAATAACAATGATGCATGAGCGAGAAAATATCATAGACTAGTAATTATGTCCAACGTACATGGATAGAGAATCATTTATGCATAAGGAAATGAGCTTTTAAACGTTTAAAGCATAGGCTTGGAACTCATAGGAAATGTAAACATCATTTTAAACATAATATCATAAGAAGAGATGCAACATAACATTATGCGTGATATAGCACTTGATAACTTGTCGTAAAACATATGAACATATCATAATTCTCGGTTCAAAACATTAGTGTGCTACAACTCGACATATGAGCTAGGCTCCATAGTAACCATATAGGTCACGCTAAGGCTCTTTAGGCCAGGGACGTCTCCCAACATAGATAGTTTATTTCCCGTCCCCTATCGTAGGACTATCAGGCTAAATTAAGGTCTTGCCACGAGAAGACCCGAGTTGGCACCATACATTGGAAACTTAGCATCTCTTTTCATTCAATATTATAGTCCATGATTTTCATTCATAACATAAATATAACTTGCATATATTTGAAATATGACATTTGTAATTGAACGTATCATTAATGCATTGAAATGTATGGAAAACATTCATGATATGGAGGTGAGCTTAAAACATTTAGAAAATACTAGAGTTTTACTCATGGCATATTGTTACTCACCTCTCTCCGATTGAATGGGTGATAAACAAGGTATTCCTACACAAAATGCACGTAGAAGCATAGAAACATCATTACAAGGTTTCAAAGCAAAGCAATAACACATAAGTCAAGACTAAACACCTAAACCCCTTGACCCCGACTCAACAACACCTCATTCTCACAATGGGAGGGCGAGGCTAAACTCTAGGGCAAGACCCCGATGTAAAATAAGAACATGAAGTTAAGATTTGAACATGAAAGCCAGAACGTCGATTTTTTCATTGTGTCCCAACTACCCCTCAAAGATGAGTTCACACCCAAGGGTAGTTCTATTTGAAAATAGGCTTAAAGGACTTTAATTTGATAGGTCATGGGCCAAAAACACATTTCGGGTGAAGAAGTTATGCCTCACGGAAGGTGGACTAAAATTTTTGAAAAACAATGCTGTTGGCATAGATTTTGGGTCAACTTCAAACTTCTATAACTCTTAATCCATAAGGAATTAAAGAACAAACTTTATATGGGTACAAAGGTCTATGAGTCTACTTTCTAATGCTTCAAACAATGCATCAATCCGAGTTTTCTAGAGAAATTTATGCCCGTTTTACTAAACAGTGCCGAAACCAGCAGACCGTTCCAACGCCCAACCAGGCCGTTGGAACGCCAGGCCAAAATACCCAGCTGTTGGAACGCCCAAAATGGTCATTGGAACACTAGGAAAAAATGAAAAAACACCCTCTCTGATCGTTCCAAAGCCCGGAAGGACCGTTCCAACGATAGGCAAAAATGGAAAACACCCTCTCGGACCGTTCCAACGCCCAGAAGGGCCGTTCCAACGATAGGCAAAATGGAAAAATCTGCACTTGGGTCGTTCGAACAGCCCTGTTGGGCGTTCGAATGGCCCTACCTGCGCAGTAGCGATTTTTCAACTCAAAACTCATCCAAAATCCCTCCAAACACAACTAAACCTTTCCAATACTCTTAGGGCTCAAAGATTAGCCAACAAGGATGATAATAACTCAAAATGGGAGAGAAAGAGCAATCAAAACAAAGGGATCTAAAGAAGAAATCACAAGCCTAACATTTGATATATTTGGAAATTTTTCAAACCACCACTCTTAATCTTCAACAATGAACTTCAAGCTCTCAAAATCATGTAAATGGGACCTAAGGGATCCCCTAAACTCAATGACAACACTCTTAGATGCATATATACAAATACCAACAAAAATTATACAAGATAGATACATATACATATATAATTGTAGAGAGAGGAATGGAACTTTACCTTCTTCAAGTTTGGTAAAGTCTTCAATGGCTTCAATCTCTTCCTTCAAGCCCTTCTTCCCTCCCCTTTCCTTCTTCTTCTTCTTTCTTCTTCTTCTTGATAGGTGGGTGTGTGTGTTGTGTGTGTTATGTTATAAGAAGACACACATGGAAAATAATCACATGTGTCTCACACTTCCAACACAAGTCCTTATTGGTCATTTTTTACCCAAAACAAGAAATAATTAATATTAATTATTGCATAAACTACAAATTCTCATTAATATAATTAGATAAAGGTTTGGGATATCACAGTGCACTTCTCTGATGAACTTCGCCTGCACCAGCTTCTCTGCTTCCTCAGCAACTGCATCATTCCTTTCCGACGCAAAGTTCCTGCGCTTCTGCTTGACCGGCCTGGCCTCAGGGTCAATGTTCAAGTAGTGAGCCGTTACTCGGGTATCAATTCCAGGCATGTCTTCGTGAGACCAGGCGAACACGTTAGCGTTATCTCTCAGGAAGTTCTTTAGCTGCTGCTTCAACTCCTCAGGTGCGGCGACCTCGATCTTCACTACCCTGTTCTGCCCTAGGTTCTCGACCGGGACGTCTTCCAGTTCTTCTGCCGACTCTCCCTTTCTGACTTCCTCCTCATCCCTTAGCTCGAGCTCTTCCATGACCAAGGTCTCCCTGCTGGGCCCTCCTTTGAAGGAGGCCATGTAGCATACTCGCGCTTCTTTTTGGTCGCCCCTTGCGCATTCGACCCCCTTGTCGATTGGGAACTTGATCCGGAGGTGATATGTGGAAGCAACTACTTTAAACTGGTTCAGAGCAGTTCAGCTAATGATGGCGTTGTATGTGGATGGGCAGTCCACGACCAGAAAGTGGATTATTTTCGTTACCCAATGCAGTTCCTTTCCAAGGGTGACTGGTAGGGCGATGGATCCAAGTGGGACCACCCGATCCCTGGTGAAGCTGACCAAGGGACAGCTTACCAGCTTCAACTTCTCTTGGCCAATCTTTATTTTTTCGAAGGGTTCCCAGAATAAGATGTCGGCCGAGCTCCTGCTGTCAACCAAGATTCTCCAAGTTTTGAAGTTGAAGACCACCGTGGAAATAACCAGGGGGTCATCGTGGGGTTGATGCAGCTCGGCTGCTTCTTCTTCCGTGAAGATGATCACGGGGTCCTCGGACTTTGTCTTCTTGCTGGCCGTCCCGACCAGCATTACTTCTACTTTGGTTCGGATATCCCGAACACACTTCTTCCTCGCCGAAGAGGACTTTCCTCCCCCAGCGAATCCTCCTGCAATCACCCTTATCTCTCTAATGGGCTGGGCGGTTGTTTCTGTCCTCACTTGGCTACGTCGTTCCACCCGCGTTCAATCTCGGCTAGCCACATAACGGCTGAGTTTGCCCCGTTTGATTAGGTCCTCGATCTGCTGCTTCAGGTCGATACAGTCCTCCGTATTATGGTTATGCTCATGGTAGAACCGGTAGTATGTCCTTCTGTTCCTCATGTTCGAGGGCGTCTTCAGAAGCTCAGGCCATTTCAAGTCCGGGTCATCTCTGATCTCCATCAAGACATTATTCAACTTCGTCGTGAGTGGGGTGAATGTTCGATCCAGACTGCGGTAGTGCTCGCGTCTCTCTTCTTCTCGGCTTCTCGTCCGGTTGCTAGTTCTGCTCGTCTTCGTCTCCCTCTCATCGTTCGAGGTTCCGCTCGTCCTCTTCTTCTTCGCGGGCGAGCCACCCCCTTCATCACTATCTCGCCTGGCGCTTATGGCATCTTCTACATTCATATGTTTCTGAGCTTGAAGCATCAATTTGGCCATATCTTGGGGTGGCCTCTTCGACAAGGAAAATAGGAGTTTCCCACCTCTCAAACCGCTCATGAACGCCGTGACGGCCACCTTGTCGTCCATGTCGTCCATGTTAAGTCAAGGTTGATCCTTGTTGACTCAAAGTTAATTCCCATGTTGATTTTGATGATAGCTAAACCTTGTGTTATTTTACTAATGAATCTACTTACTGTGCAGATTAACAAAGTTCATAACTTAGACTTAAAGTTGAATCTTAAGTTTAATACATGTCAAAGAGAATGCACAACAAGTTCAAGAAGCAAGCAATGAATTCAAAGAGCTATGCAATGAACCAAACTGAGAAATGATGCCTATCTCTACTTCAAGCAAATGTCTTACATTCGAAGAGATTGAAGGTGTTCAATTAAAGCTTCTTTCAAGTGTGCATAGTTTCAATGCAGATTGATTTGCAAGATAGACTGAAGACTTCATCAGTTGAGGAGGTGCAATGTTCAGTTAAAGATGAAGAATGGAGATGTTGTAAATGGCTAAAGAAGATCTCATCAGAATTTGCAAAGATCAGTTGAAGAGGTGCAATGCTCAGTTGAAGATGTATTGTTTGTTGAAAAATTTAGAAAATGCTCAAGAGATGATTTCATCTGGTATGTTAAAGACCAATTCAAGACAGTGTGATTGAAGTTGCTAAGAAGATGGCTCACAATAAATATCTGATCTCTACATGAAATCCAAGTGAAGAATTTTTCTACAAAGGATCAATGAAGACTAGATGTATGAAGAGACTTCATCATGTCTGCAATGGTCTCAGTGAAGTGAGTTTAATGAAGAATGAAGAATTGCTATCAAAGAGAGGAAATCAAAATTGAAGCATTGAGAAGCTCTACACAATTGAGGAAGCTTGGCATTGAAGAAGATGTTCTACAATGAAAGAAGAAAGCTTTGAGAATGAAGAAGAAAAGATGAACATTGATCTAATAAAGTTTTGACTGTTTGAGATTCAAGAAGAAGATCGACATCCAATGATTTGATTCAATCCAAATTGAATAGAAGTTAACTCTAATGAGTTAAAGAGATTTGATTGATCATCATACCCCAAAGACATACTCCTTGAAGATCTTATACCTATGCTAAGATGATCTGAATCATTAGAATATAGAATACAGAATTCTGGGCAATGAGGGGACTCATGGAAATGAGGAGTCGCCTCCTAATCACAGACGTAAAAGGTCTGAAGACAAAATGGGCAATGAGGGGACTCATGAAAGTAAAGTGTCGCCTCTTGATCATAGAAGCAAAAAGGCCTGGAGACAAATTGAACAATGAGGGGACTCATGGAAATGAGGTGTCGCCTCTTGAACACAGAAACAAAAAGCCTGGAGACCAAGTAAGAAATGAGTGGATACATTGTAATGAAAAGTCGCTTCATGGAGTCAGACGCAAAGGCTTGAAATTTAAACGATCAATGAGCGGACACATGAAGACGAAGTGTCGCCTCTTGGTAGCAGAAGTAAAAAGGCTTGAAGTTTAAACGGTCAATGAGCGGATACATGATAATGAAGTGTCGCCTTATGACAACAGAAGTCGAAGATGTGAAGACAGAATGAACAGAGAGTCACCTCATCGACATGAAGATGGGACTCATGAACTCAGTGAACATCGTCTGGTAAATGCAGAAGCAGAAAGTGTCAACTCCACAGACCTGGAGCCAACTCCCTCTAGTATAACGGCTATTTTTCTTAACGTTATAACGGACTGAACGTGCATTTATGATACTCAACCACCTCCAACGAATGGAATCAATGCAAGGGTATAAATACTAGCCTCCAACTGCATTTATATACAAGAATCAAGAGGAAGAAACAACTAGAGACAAGAATCACTGATCAACCTGATATTCCTGAACATTCTTCCTGTTTCATTCTTGAGTGAGCTTTGATTGTAAATCTACTCTTGCTAGAGAGTTTGTTTGTTACTTGTATATTCATATACACTTGTAATTGAGAGCTTAGAGAGTTCTCTTATGTGAAGCAAAACTCTTGTAAGTTTGAGTGGAGCTTGGACAAAACCACTTGCGGAGTGAAGAGCTCGGTGAGGAGTTCTTTGTAAAATGAGCTGAGCACTTTGTCAATCAGTGGCCCATCTTGTAATAGGTGATTACATAGTGGAAGAAGACTTTAAGGAGGTCTTGGGGTGAGGACGTAGACCACGGTTTGTGGTTGAACCTCGGTAAATCTGTGTCTCTCTTCTATTGCTCTGTTTTCTTTGCTTCTATTGATTACATTGCTTTGCACATAAATTAATCACTGCTATATTGTTTAGATTAATTTTAATTAATCTTAACTTGTACTAATCTTCAAAAGAAACCCAATTCACCCCGCTCTTGGGTTGCCTATTGGACCAACAGTCCATGGCCAATGTCTCCTACTTGAACCTCCCCACATACTCCCGCAACGTTTCCTCCTTCTTCTGCCTCACAGTCAGCAAGTACGTCGCTGGGCTCCAATGTAGTGGCTCACAAAGAGCTTGCTAAGTTCCTTGAAGGTGGAGACTGTCGCTGGTTTGATTTTGTTGAACCAAGTCCGTGCCGAACCCTTCAACGTGATAGGGAATGCACTGCACATGATCTCATCCAGTACTGTCTGCAGATGCATGAGCGCTCTGAATGTCTTCAAATGGTCCACTAGGTCTTTGGATCCGTCAAATGCATCCAAAGTCAGCATTTTGAATTTTGGGGGAAGCGGGTAATCCATCACCTTCTGCGTGAGCGGCGAGGCCATTCGGCCAATGAGGGCGTCCACGGTGTTTGGGGCTTTAGCTTCCACCTTGGCTAAAACTCCAGCCATTTAAGCTTGCATGACCTTCAGTTGCTCGTCCCAAGCATGGGAGCTCTCCGGCTTGTCGCCTACCATCTTCGTCCTCGACGGGATGGGGTGGCTTGTTTGTGCTTCTTCGATGTGGGGCTCACGGCAGAGGAGAGGGTCCTCAACCCGTCCTCCATTACCGTTTTCGTTGCCGTTGGGGGGGATGGATGGATCCTTGTCCACCTCCTGCTCCTCTTGTTCTTCCGCCGGCAAGTTGGGCCGCGGTGGAATCTCTGTTGGAGGAGGGGGGTTGTTGGAGCAACTCTGCGTTTTGTTGAACCAGCTGTTGCATGCTAGCTATCATGTCAGCTACCGTCTTCTCCAAGGCGGCTATCTTCTCTGCACTGGTGTCGGCCATCGAGTTTCCTTTTGGGAGGGTGCTAATCCCAGACTTAGTCAAGACCATGAAATGCCACGAGGATAGTCATTCCCACAGATGACGCCAGCTGATAATGCAACAATCTCGTGGTGGCTTGCCCCCAGGTCCAGGATGAACTGCCCTTGTCGCGCCCAGATTTTTCGCAGTCAATGAATACACACACAACCAGGAAAAATATTGTACTTTCTCGTTAGAACTCACCCTCCTAGAAGAATGAGTGCGACTATGTTTGAATTGAAAATTGGTTTGAATAAAGGGCTTTTGGAAAACAAATTGGAGTCGCCACCTAACTTGATTAAGGTGAGTTAGGTCACCTAAAAACTAAGCATAATCCAAATATTACACTTAGGGTTTTGGAAAACAATTTTGAAAATATCTCCTCAAGAGAGGGTTTTTAAAAAAACAGGTTGTTTGGCAACCTTTGGAAAATATTTAAGCCCTTTTTGAAAAATAACACCTTTTGGTCTTTCGAAAACAGTGATCTAGGTTCGAAGGTTGGTTACGTGAAGGGAAGACGCACTAAGCTATCACCCTACCCTGCTCTTGCGGTACCTATATGTCTATTTACCCTAGATTCACCTATGAGAGTCTTCAACTAACTAATGTCCAATCCTATCCACTTTGAAAAAGAATGTTTAAAAAGAAATTTAACATGATGCATGATAAGCAAGAAAAGAAAAGAGAATTGAAAAATAGATTTGGAAAGAAATTGATTTGATTTGAAAAGAAAGAGATAGAAGTTTGAATTTGGAAAGAAGGTTTTGGAAATTGAAAATAGAGATTTGAAAATAGAAATTTAGAATTGGAAGTTTGAAAATAGATTGGAGATTTGGAAAGATTTTGTGGAAATAGAAACTTGAAAAATGTTGTGACCGCACCCATGAAAGTTGCCTACATATGCTTTTGGAGGAATCAGGCCAGTCTCGTAATTCGGACAAGAGTTCGATAGAAGATAGAAGGTTGGATTGGAAGAAAGAGATTTTGATTGGAAAAATGATTTGATTTGAACTTAGAATAGGAGATTGGAAGTTGAAATTTGGAATTTGAAATTGAAAATATTAGACTTTGATTTAGAAAAAAAAAGTGTTTTGCAAAACCTAGACTTAGGAAAGATAGGCTTTAGGAAAGATTTGAGATTTAAGAAAGCTTTGACTCAACTTGGAAGAAAAAAGATTTGACCCGAATGTTGGATTTGGAAGATTTAGGAAAAGATTGGATTTAGGAAGGTTTCGAAATAGGAAAGGTTCGAATTAGGAAAGTGTCACTTTAGAAAAGTTTCATTTTAGGAAAGTTTTGGATTAAGAAAGTTTCAACTTAGGAAAATTTTGGATTAAGAAATGTTTTGTTTTAAGAAAGTTTTCGAAATTAGGAAAGTTTGAATTTGGAATGTTTTGAAATAGGAAAGTTTTGAAATAGAGAAGTTTTGAAAGTAAGAAAATTTTGAGTTTAGAAAATTTTTAGATTTGGAAAAATTTTTGAAGTTTAGGAAAGTTTAGAATTTAAGAAAGATTTGGGTTTAGAAAGTCTTAACTTAAGAAAGTTTTGAATTTGGAAAACTTTGAATTTGGAAAGATTTGAAATTTAGAAAGTTTTAGAATTTGAGTTTTAGAAAATCTTGAAATTAAGAAAGGTTTGAGTTTTAGGAAAGATTTGAAAACTTAGATTTGGAAAGTTAAGATTTGAAAAGGGGTAGAATTAAGAAAGATTTGGATTTTGAATTTTAAAATTTAGGAAAGATTTTTATGTTCAAGTTTTAGTAACTTAAGATTTAGGAAAGTGGAAGATTAGGAAGGATTTGAATTAAGAAAGATTTGGGTTTGGAAGGATTGAGATTCCCATTTCCTAAAACAAGGATTAGATTTTGTTTCTAAAAAAGAGATGTTTTGATTTCATTTTCAAAAACGGAGGATTGGATCTAGTTTCCTAAAGTGAAGATTGGGTTTAGGTTCCTAAAGGGAAGATTGAATTTGGCATGAATTTGGAAAGATAGAATTTTGGGAATTCTAGTTTTGAGAAGACTATAGTTTTGAGGTAGAAAAGAGGTTTTGGAAATATATATAGTTTTGATGTAGAAAACAAGAGGTTTTGGAAACCTAAGTTTTGAGGCCAAAATAGGGAATTGGAAACTATGTTCTTCGGGAAGAAAATTAGGATTTCCTAATTGTTGGCTCTAAGGTTAACTTGGACACCAAGGAAGGAGATTTTGGAAAGTAATCCTAGAGAGGAGTTTTTAGAAAGTGAATTTTGAAAAGAGAGTGTTTGGAAAGAAATTCTAATGAGGAGTTTTTTAGAAAGAGATTTTTGGGAAAAGATGTTTAGGAAGGAAACGTAACGAGTGTCTTTGGAAAGTAGACTTTGAAGAAAATGTTTTTGGAAGGGAACTTGTAGGAAAGACGTTTTTTTGGCAAGAAATTGTTAGAAAAGAGTTTGGAGGGAGTTTTTAAAAAACAATTTTGGGAATAAATTTGAAAAAGGAGATTGGAAAGAGTTTTCTAAGAAGGAAACCTAGGAAGTGTTTTTAGGAAAGGAGTTTTGAAGAGAATGTTTTGGAAAGGAGTTGAAAACAGAGTTTTTTGAAAAATAGATTTTTGGAGAAGAGTTTTTGAAAACAAATTTGGAAAGAAGAGTTTTAGGAAAGCATGTTGAAAAGGAGGGTTTTAGAAAGAGAGACTTTTGAAAAAGGAGTTCTTTTGGAAAGTATAAAAACGTCTCACTTTTCTAAAGCGAATCTAACCATAAGAAAGTTAGAGCCACTTTAAGAAAGTGGTTTTGAAAACAACGAGTTGAAAATATAGACCATATCGGTCACTTTGAATGTAACACTTTCCTAAAGCAATCCTAGCCATGGAAAGGCTAGAATCACCCTAGGATTGTGATTTTGAAAATAAGTTTTGAAAAAAAAGATTTTGATGCAATTTTGAAAATAAGTTTAATGCAAGCTTTGAAAACGATTTTTGGAAGAATGCAAGATAATGATATGAAAAATGCAAATTGGGGTCGTGAACATACAATGTTAAGGCTTCACCACATAATCAAGGGGGCCGAACCCACATGGTCTCCGGTTAGACTAAAAGAAAGCCCCCAACACGGTGACCCTCCAATAGTCTAATCCTACAGATGGACCGGGAATCCCTTTGTTTCAAGCATGCAAAGAAAGGGGGGGAAGAAGATGGAGGATTAAAATAGAAGAAAACCCAAGTGGGTTAGGAGAGAGAAGAGAGAGGGGGAAGTGCAGAAACTTAAAGAGAAAGCCTACCTTATCTTGTTTATTTCACTTTGCTTTACGCGCCTTGCTTTCTTGCTTTTTCTTCGGTCTTCGCTTCAGTCTTTGAGAGCTTTGTCTTGGTCTTCGAGAGCTTCGAGTTGTAGCAATCCAAGTCTTCAATGGAGGGTTGGAGGCTAGTGTATAAGTGTATAGGAGTGTGTATCAGTGTATAGGAGGTTAGGGTTTGGTGTATGGTGACTAGGGTTTGGAAAACCTAAGGAGACTAGGGTTTAGAGAGGCTACGAGCTTTGTATATCGAAAAGTATGGTTTTTAGACTGAGTTTGTGTACCCCTTTCACGCTGAAAGAGGCTCTGTATTTATAGAGATGGGATAGACCTAGCGCCTGTTGTAGTGGCACCAAGCCAAATTTCCTCTTGGCACCACTAGGAGTGGCGCCAGGCCATTTCTTGGCTTGGTGGCTCTAGCCAGTTAGGAAATTTTTAAGGTCGGAAAGCAACGTATCTTGATAAGATTTGGCGCATGTACTAGTGACTATTATGCAATTTTTAGCCTGGCTTCACTAGGAGTGATTCCGAAAAGTCTGGGAAAGATTTAAGGGACCGGGATTGGCCCGGAAGGCCAAAAAATGATAGGAACACTTAGAACAGTGTCCTGGAGGTATTTGACTTGAAAAATGAGGATAGGATGTGTCGAAGGGGTTAACCGGGCCATTAGGGGCAAAACGGTCAACCGAGCCGGAAAGCTACTGAGATGGACTCGGAACATTTTGGAAGAAGATTCAAGATTTGGAAACATTATTTAGAATGTTCCCAAAGGTTTCCGGTTTGGTACCCAGAGCCGGTGTAGTTGGAAAAGGTGACCGGCCCACTAGGGGCAAAACGGTCATTTTGCACCGGGTTTGCTGGAATTGACTTGGAATGATCCGAAAAGATAGAGAAAATCTGAGAATACTATAAAAAGCATTCTCAGGAGGCTACCAGTTTGATACCCAGGGCCGGTGTGGTCCCCGGGGCATTTGGATGCCTAGGGACAAAATGATCATCTTGACCGAAAAGTCTCGGAATTGACCCGAAACGGACTGGAGGGCACCTAATCATGCCGGATTGCTTTTAAGACAATCTAGAAAGGTGGACTTTCGTTTTGAGGGCTTAAGTGTGCTCTCGAAAAACGTGCCGAAAAATGGCCCTAGGGGCAGTTTGGTCATTTTTTACCAAAGTGGGCTAGCAGCCACCGGTGTTGACCTGGGTTTTGAGTGTTTCTACCACTCTGACGGCGGTCTCGTGATACAGGGGTTTGTTGGCAATTTCCTATATCGACCTATTTACGAGTATTTCCGCTACTCTAACGGTTACGATATTTATGAGTATTTCCGCTACTCTAACGGTTCGCGATCATTCCCGAGACTGCCTGATCTTGGGAAGCTGCTAAAGGGACTTAGCGCCTGAGAAGTCAACTTTCTCGAGAGGCATGCCTAAACGTACATTTCTGCATTGGCGGGCTAACAGGCGCCAAAGGTTGACCGTTCTACCATCTAGGAGACTTGGGGTCTCATCCCGGTCAACAGGTTTAAAGGGACTTACCGTTCCGAAGAGAATTTCTTCGAAAAACGTGCCGGATTGGATAGAATTACCGTCTTGAGGAATCAACTGTCTCGAGAGAGGGATTGGAATTAGAATTGGATTTGAAAAGGGGACTTACCGTCTTCGGAAAGACGTGCCTGATTTGGATTTGGAAAAAGGACTTACTGTCTTTGTAAAGACACGCCTAGTTTGGAATATGGAAAGGGGACTTACCATCTTCGTAAAGACGTGCCTAATTTGAAATTTGAAAAGGGGACTTACCGTCTTCATAAAGACGTGCCTGATTTCGAATTGGACCGAACAATGCCCCTAAGGGCATTTCGGTCATTTTGCTTCTATTTGGGCCTAGTGGGCCCACGAAGCGATGAATAGACGAGATTAGGCTTAGAGAGTTGATTTTGATTGGAATACGTCCATATTGACTTGAGTACAAGTCTGGACGGACCGTAGACTACCGAGCGGTCAAAAATAGGGTGCTTACAGTCCTCTGGCCGGCTGGAGATTTCCTGCACTAAACCCACTGGTGTGATGGAAGCCAAAGGCCCTTCAGTGTTCAAGTTAGATTCAACGGGATCAAAGTGTTAGAGAGGGAAAGATGTCTTAGGGCCTCTCCTTTAGGGTTGTGTGTTGAGTACCTTAGAAGGGGTTGAACTTTTCCCCTTGTATGCCTGCATGGGGGTGGTAGGTGGTCTCTCTACGTGGTGGCCTTTAGTTGGAGGATTAGAATGGTGTCAGAACACTCGAGTGAGTCATTCCTACACTCCAAGGTGGCGTGTATCAGAACGGTATCAGAGGAGTGGGGGATAGTTGCAAGTACACGCCACGCCCACGCCCCTGGTACATGCCAGGGCAGTCGGTGTCAGAAGTGAGCCCTGTTGACACGGTCAGGGGCCGACCCAACCGGTGGACCGTTGCGGGTATCCGTTCGGCTCGGGAGGTCGAGGATGAAGATTTGGAGAAACCTGGTCAGGCGACGACTCGGTGACATGGGGAAGGCGTCGTCCAGCAAGTGCCGATCGACTAATAACATGACCTCTGGTTTGGTCGGAAAACCATAATCACCACTTCCTAATTGCATCTGCATAATAACTTGTTCTCATATAATCATTTGCTAGATGGGACGCCTAATGGTCTCTTACAATTGCAATTTACATATATGGTCATCTTCTTAAAGGTATCTAAAGCCTTGACAACAATGGCTTGCTTGGATCAAAGAGGTCTACCATTTTCACCACTTTTTCAAGCGGGGCTAGCATCTACCATGATTGATTGTCAATCGCAGATAGATGCTAGCCGGCTTAGTTGAAACCTACTAACTGCTTGAGAGCAAACTACTACGTTGATATTGGAAATTGTAATTCAATATTTTCTAGATTATAATTATGTTGGGTGAGAATATTCTCACTTAGAGAAGTGTAGAAGTGTATTGGGATCTGAAGTGTCATCTAGATTTTTGTGCAAAGTGACTGTATGTAACTAGGAGGTATATATCTTCTTGTGTATATATTATAGAGGAACATCCTCCCGATTTGATTCTAAGTTGATATCAAAGGAGTTCTGTAGGGTTCTCACGGCCGTTCATCTCCATAGCTCCTTACTTTTTTACCCAATTTCATATTTTGTGCTTCTGCTGCCCTCAACAAATTTGGTATCAAGGCCAAGTTATTGTCCAACCTTGAAAATTTTTTAAGCCTCCCAAATGACTTGCCAAAAAACAAAAAAAAAAAGAAAGTCCATGATCCCAAATCAGTCAGTGATTTTTCTTCCATGAAAAACAAAAGCTTGGTAGCTTGAAAGTGCTAACCAAGATTAAAAGTACAATACCGAAAAGGCGAAAAGCATATCGGGAAGCTACAAGTACTTCACTGAAAAAAAATAAAGATTGGGCTATGCAAATGCACCGGATGAAAACAAAAAAAGGGATGATATCCCTACAAGAAACGAAAAGGGCAATAGACCCTAGGAATAATTTTCATGACTTCATTTGTTTTGCAGATCAAGAAAAATTTAGAGAAGGCAAGTGTAACAAACAAATGAAGGTTCAAGATGATGCAAAGATGTGGCAAATTTGAAAAAGCAAAAAACGCCTCCAAGAATGAGGAATGAAGAAAGCCGGAGGGCATGTCAAAGACACCCTACATGAGAGGGTGGAATGAAAGCCTCTATGAGAGGATGGTTCAAAGCTTCAAATGCAAAAATATTTTGAGTAGGTATTGAGAAAATGTTGAATGAAGAGGGGACTTAGAAATTATAATTAAACATATTTTAGAATATAATCATGTTGAGTGAAAATATTATCACTTAGAGAAGTGTAGTGGTTTGTTGGGATATGAACTGTCATCTAGGTTTTTGCGTTATACATTCACCAGACTTTCTTGTAGTCCTAGATGAAGGACAACATGCAATGATTATATGTAAGTGAGAGATAAATATCTTCTTCTATATATATTATAGAGGAATATCCTATTAATTTGATTCTAAATTGATATTAAAGGAGCATTGTACGCCTCTCACAGCCGTACATTTCCATAACTCCTTACGTCTCTACTCAATTCAGGGGCGGTGCTAGGTAGTTGCTAATGACCCCATCAGCCTTCAAAATTCCTTGAATTTTTTTTTAGTATTTAAAACAAAATTGGAGAGAAAGAAATTCACCCCACCATGAAAAATTATTGACCCCATCCCCAGAAGCCCAAAACACTCTCTGAGGAAGAGAATGTGGTGCCGCTCGTCCCTAGCCTCTTCGCGGCTCTTGAGCTTCTAGCTAAATTCTTCTTCCTCATGAATTTTTTAATATTTTTTCCCTTTTTTAATTCTAATCCTTTTTGATGCTTCACTTGTCTAATTGCTCAAATAAATTTATTTTGTGTATTTCCAATCTAGAAATTAGAACCTAAGTCACCAATTCGCAATGTGGGTATAAGTGCAAGAGTGTAAGAGCATCATCTGTGAAAATATTTTAAGAGAAGGAGTGTCTCTAAAGCGCATGTACATATATATATATATAATTATATATTTAAATACAAACATATAAACAAATAAATATTTTTTAAACAAATTTTTTATTTTTGTATGCATCAATTGCTCTTAAAAAAATATAAATTTATATTATTTAAAATAAATAAAAGAAACAAAGTATTTATTTCTTTATTAAATTACAAAACATTTTATGCAACATTTTAATAAAAAATGTGTTATTAAGTGTTTAAATACCATAACACTACACGTGACAAACAACTACTAGTCTAAATTAAAATTTAAGAATTTGACTATTTGAGTTCGAGGATTTAACAAAAATTAGTTTCCAGTTTGCTAATTCAAAGACTAAAGCGTTGTTGTTAACTTAATTAGAAAGATTGTGTAACATACACGAAAACTAAGAATCTGACTAGTAATAATATAATTTCCATATATGTAGAATTTCTCAATATTTTTTAGGTATCCATCAAAGTGAATATGTATTAGATCGGTGAAAAAATGATTATTTGGTGACTCATTGAGAATGATGTATCTAATAGTATTGGATTAATATAATTTTCATTTATAATTTTCAAAAAGTTATTTGGTAACCTAATAATATAATTTTCATTTATGCATCGGTAACAAGATTATCATGTAAATTTCAAAATATGAAACCTCGTCAAAGACAATGTAAAAGTGGATATATTTGCATTTTTTGCCAAAATAATAGCATCAATATATTGAGGTTTTCTTATTTTTTTCGAAATTAGTGTTTAAGTTTTTGATGAGACTCAATTTCATATTTTGTGCTTCTGCTGCTCCCAACAATTACTTTGTAAAAAAAAAAAAATCAAACTGCCGTTACTCTTTTCAGATACTCTTAATTACTTGCTATTGATCTCAAAATTTTCATTTTTTTGAGCATTTGTATTAGCGATGAAAGCAAGATTTGAGATCGAATTCTGTCTCCAATCAAGTTAGGAGTAATGAAGAACAATTGACAAATAGAATTTTTTTAAAAAAAAAAATTGTAATTTATTAACTTTACACATAAGCCTACCACTTCGACTTTTAAAGGAGAAAAGAAAAAATAAATAACAATCCATTGCTTGATGAGTGTTTTTATGTATGGATCCATGCACAAATGCATAATACAATTCAAGTTCAATCAAACTTCATAAATGCTGGAATCTCTTTGTAAATGCATATAGAAGAATGTCACCCTCAAATTGATAGAATTCAACAAATTAATTTGGCTATCGTCTAATTTCTTGTTAGATCAAAATAGAAGAATCCGGCCGAACAAGCCCTTTCCGGCGACCAAGGACGGTGATACAGAGCTTCTGGCCGAGCCGGCACTGCGTCCCGACTCCAGAGTAGAAGTAACGGTCACCAGGCGCCGTCAAGTTCAGAATAAGAGGCGCCAACGGGTATATGTCGATGACTTTGTTCTGTGTGCACCCATCAAAATCATCTTTTCCGACGTCCACCACCGTGTGCAGACTCATCGTGAATTTGAAAACTGCAAATTTGGCTTTGTCATGAGGAGAGAAAAACAAACGCCGTAAGGTATTGAAGAAGAAGAGAAGGAAATGCCTTCTTACCCAGTTGGTCTCCTACCCGGAAGACCCTTTGTTTGGCCCAGTCTTGAAAATAGGTTTGGTTGGGCGGAATGGTCCAGCCGAGGCTTCCTCCGACGACGTGGCTCAAGGCGGTCGCCGGACCTGCACTCATCAGGCAGCAGCAAACTGACGCTGCCAATAGCAAGAAGGAAAGCTGCAGCTTAGTCATTTTCTTTAGAAGCTTTGTAACAGTGGGCTTTATATTCTCCTTCAGTATATGATCAAAGTATTCTTTAGAGGTTTTGTATATAATAATCTAATAAAGCATCAACGCTTTTCATTCTTCTGCGTGACTTTCTCATCTATATATGTGCATGTCTGTATTTAATTAGGTGTTGAATAATGATGGGATACGTTGCAGAGCATGCACTAATTGGGACAGCACTACTTGCGTTCGAGGATCGTAGGGCTTTACATCTGACAGCAAGATCGGACGGTGAATGAGAAATCTCACATTTTTGTTCTGATCTTAAATTTTTAAGGTCCGGTTGAACAGCCCGGCGTTGCACTGACCATGGTGGGTGCCATCACACATTCAACAATTGCTTCCAAGAAAACATAAAGCAATAAATAGATGCAATAAATATACATATAATATCTCTCAACTATAATACAAACCGAAGGGCTCTTTTTCCTCCATGAGTTAAATTACTTATTTGTCCTCCAAAATTTTTTTATTTTCGTTCGTGTCCTACATAGTTTATACATGATTGTATAGATGCATGGTCATTAGCATTCTGTCACGTTCTAAATGAGCTACATAGAGCACAAAATTTTAGTAATTCAAATTATGGAACAAAATAATTTTGTGGGCTTCATGATTTCTTTATAATAGCCTCGCATGCTTTTTAAAAAATTGTATAGATATCCAATAGCCAATAGCCAATATCATTCCGTTACATCTTAAATGAGTAACGTGAAGCACAAAATTCTAGTAATCTAAATGATCAAATACAATAACTTCGTGAATAGCCCCACATACTTTATAAGAAACTGTATAGATGACTACTAGCATTCTGCTACATCTTAAATGAGTCACATGAAGGATAAAATTACAGCAATCCAAATGATAAAAAAATAATAACATTGTAAGCCCACAATTTCTCAACAATCAGTGACAGAGCTAGAATATTCATTGAAGTTATACTCGTTAATCATAATCAAGAAATTTATTTTTGTAATCAACAACAGGATACTTAACTTATATATATATATATATATATATATATATATATAATGTATATAAATTGATATATAAATGAGTCTTTAAAGTAAGATAATTATTTAAGGGAACATTTACAAAGTTTTAGATGGCAAAATTTATTTCTAAAATTGTAAGAAAAAATGGAATATTTGAAAATTTGAGAGGGGCAAATTGAAAATATTTCTTAGAACTGTAGAAAAAAATGAAATATTTGAGAATTAGAGTGGGGCATTTCTAAATTTTTAAGGGCTAATTAAAATTTTTTTAAAACTATAGGTAAAAATGTAATTCTGAAGTTTTGAGATTCTAAGCATATGCTGCCTCCGCCATATACAATATATAGTGCTCTCTCCATTAGCCACGTGACTCGTAAATAACTAATTGCTAACCTTTGTTTTCCATATACAAGAAGAAAAATGTTATATTTATGAAGGAAAAGTTAAAAAGAATTATAGAAAACATATTAATATTGGTAAATTAATTGCTCCAAAATAAGCATACATATCAAACATTTTCCAAGTAAAATGCATAGTTACAAAAGAGTTAATGAACAAAAAAGAAAAGAATCAAGTTTGCTTACTAAAAAATAAAACAAAAAATTATTCAATTAAATAAGATGTTTCGCATATTATTGCCCGCCTTATTTGATTTTGTGTGTAACTTTTTTCTAGGCTTTGTTAAGTCATTATTTTCCACATTTGTCACTTTTTTTAAGACTTCAAGATATCTTGTATATAATCTGGAAAAGGCATGAGTGCTGGAGCTCGAAGTCAGACATGAGGAGGGTGTAAAGGCCCCTAACCACTGAGCAAACCCAAACATTACTTCAATAGTAGCCTGAAAGGGATACTGATTTTTTTTTTTTTAATGAACAAACACAGTGCATAATTACAATTGACACTTCTTTCTAACAAAGATATCTTTGAGCACATGTATTAACTAATATGCGTCTCACTATATTTGCTCAAAAGTGATAAAATGGGGTAAATTTGGGATTATGTATAGCATTTTTGGAGCTTTTTTATGGTTTTTTTTTTTTTTTTTTTGGGGGGGGGGGGGGGGGGGGGGGGGGAGGGGGGAGGGGGAGCTACTTTTTAGGTGGTAGTTGCTTGAGCCTCTTCTAACCTTTTACTGGTTTTCCTTCTTTTAAGAAAAAAAAAAACATTGATGCATTAAAACTAAAGTTTTAGCGTATCCACGAAAAATGATTTAGGGAGTGTTTGGACGTACTTTATTTAATAACTTATGGCTTATGAGATAAAAAAATATTAGTAACACCGATTCACTGATTAATAAAATCAAATCAAATAAGTAGATGATATTGAACCCACTCCGGCGAGTATAAACATGGAATACTTGCAGTCACCCACAAATAACAAATTCAAGTGAGCAAGTGAGTTTAGAAGACACCAATTAGAATCAAACTCAAGACACATGAGTTCACAGTTTAACCTAAAATCGCTCCCAACCATCGTGATCTTGTTGTCTCATTATTTAGGATATAGTGTATTGAAAAAATAAATAGGCTCGTGAAATTAGTCAAGAGTTTGAGTAGAATTCTATACTATTGGAACAAGTCCAAAAACGAACACATAATTTTTCTATGTTCATTTTTTTTTTCTTGTTGAGAAGGAATCAAATACACATATCGTAAGAAAGAAGGGGGAGTTAAAAGGGGTTATTGAGTTAATATGTTAGTAGACTAAATTCTACAAAAAGAAACCAGCAAAAGGATCAGATATTATTTGTCTCAAGCACTAAACTCATCTTGTAACTTGAACCCCTGACCTAGTCTAAATTGAGTAGGGTCGTGACCATTGGGCCCAAGGCCCGGGTCTACTTGTTTTCAAAACATTGATAAACAGTGTTATCTCGGTTGGTCTAGCCATCAACTTTAGGTTATTTCTTTAACAAGGTCCTATTTTAAAGTTAACACAGCCACATTTACTATTTTCAACTTAATTCAGCAACCCGTGTTGAGTACTATTACAAATAGCACATTTTATGAGAACACTATTTGAAATAGCGCTTTTATTTATATCTTTTAGAATTCTCTTTTTTTTATTTTAGGTAGAGATAAGAGCGCTATTACACTTTTTCAATGAAAACGCTATTTGTAATAGCGCTTAATATGGGTTGATGTATTAAGTTGAAAAGAGTTCTTGTAGCTGTATTAACTTTAAAATAGGACTTTGTCAGAAAAACAAGCCATTAACTGCCACTAAAAACAGGAGAAGAGAGTTTTCTCTCTCTTTCTCTCCCTCTTCTCTCCTTTCATTTTTTTTGTACAAAACCAAATAAGAAAGAGAAAATATTTTTTCTCTGCTTTCTCTTCCCACTCTCCCCCAAATTCCAAATAGGCTTTGAATTCCTACTTCCACCGTTGCCAAGCCCCACTGCCACCTGCTAGGCTACTAGTCCCTCCCCATCCCGAGAGCCAGCTCACCTCTAGGCAGGTGACGTGGCCACCTTAAGTCCCCAAATTAAAAAAAAAATTGTATTTCTTAAACTTTTATATGATATAATTAGGCGAATCTACAATTTTTTTGAGACAAAAAATCCAGTCCAAGTAACGAAAAAGGAGCCTATAAAAAAGAGGATCGAAAATCAACTTAATTAACTTTGAAAAAAAAAACAAAAAGTGGTTTAACCAATAAAATAAGTTGTACAAAAAAAATTTGAAAGCCATAACTTTTTAAAAACCTTATATGTTAAGAGTTAAATCATATATAGTTTCTACATATTTTTGAAGAAAAAAGGGTCCAAAATGAATACACTTAATTTTAATAATAATCTATTTAACTCAAATTTTTTTGTAATAATTTAAAAATATATATAAAATGTCTCATTTAAAATTGTCGCCTTAAATCACAAAGTATCTTGTGCCGGCCTTGCCCATCCCAACCACCCCTACTTTTCTCCTCCACCCTAACCCACGCCGCAACCCGGCCCCTATCTTGCCACCAAGGGTGGTACTGTGTTATGGGATGGATGTCATGGCAGCCCCGCATTTTGTGTTACCCGGGCCCTTCTATATATAGCATGTATATATAAGGTTCCAACAAGGATTTATGCTGTTGGCACTCCTCGTAATGTTAAACCATTCTTAAGCCTTTCACCAAATAAAAATATTAAATTTTTATATAATGGCTTATGATTCATATTCATTTTTTTATATGCATCCTCACCTAATAAAATCAACAACCAAAAAGGGTTCTATTGTGCATCAATCTAACAAAAAGTTGTTTTCATTTTTTTTAAAATTTTTTCAGTGGATTCTCTTTTTCTCTAGTTAATTTTATAGATGGGAGTTAAGCTCTTTTGATGATGTATTCTTTTTTGTTTGTAGGTTGCACCCTTTTTAGTGCTTTATATCCTATTTCACCATTAAAAAGAAACAGTTAAAAATATACTAATAAGAAATAATTTATTTATTAATTTTTTCATATTTTACTAAGTTAATAGAAGCTTCTTTTTTTTTTAATGAAAAGATTTATATTGCATCTTAATATATTTCTCATGCTTAAACTTAAAAATATGTACACAAAAAATAAAATATTACAATTATTTCACTAGGTGAAAATTTGTGCTATAAATATTGGCACCCCTAAAATAAACTCTTAGTTCTGTCCTTGTTTGCCACTACCTTCTAATTAGCCACTACCTCCACCTCACCGATGACAGCCACCACACCACCGCTTGTCGATTAGCCACCATCGCATCCCCCTCTTGCCGATCAACCACCACGTCATTCCCAAAACGATCAACCAACACCATTCTCACCCATCACTATTAGTTATTAGATAACCGATCTACACACACAAAAGGAGAAAGGGATGGACCAAGGAGCTAAAGGAAAGAAGAGGAGAGAGAGGAAAGGAGGGGAGAGAGAGAGAGAGTGAGAAGGAAACTCCAATGAAGTTTCTCTTGAGATAATTACCATGCACATGGACGGAAATATAAATTTTGTTGAGCGGCCATCAAAAGGCAAGGTAAAAAATTTGTAATCTTGTTAAAGGGCTAAGATAAAAATTCTTAAATTTTGAAAGCTCAAGGTAAATTTCTTTTAATATTGTCAGAAAAAATTTGGAATTTTAAAAGGTTAAAGGTAAACTTTTTTGAATTCTTTGGGGATTAAGGTAAAAAATTTTGAATTTGTAAAGTCAAATGAAAATTTTTAATATTTCAAGGTGGCTAATATATATTTCTTTTTATAAAAAAAATGCTGAAAATCTATAGGGCTTAAGTGAAATTTTATCAATCATAGCTCCCCACAGTCTAAGGGTAGTTCCATCTCTAATCATGCATATATATATATATATAAATGTACGTATATTTTTTATTTTTAAAGTATTTTAAATTATTAATTTTATCATCAAAATAATAACAAAAATGAAATATGCATATTTTATTTGAATTACCAAATATATTTTTGCTTTTGGTTTTTTTACTAAAAAATAAAAAATAGAACGTAAAAAACTAATACAGTTACCAAATGCCCCTGAACTTTTACAACTTCACATTATATTGAAAGTACAAAGGACAGCCCCCAAAAAAAACAAGAAAAAGAACAAGAACAAGAAAAAAAAGTCCCAGCTAAGTTAGAGTTGGTTATGCTTGGTGGATGCTGTATGAGTTAATAGTTCACAACCAACCAAATCTATTTACAAGGCTGAACCACAATTACGAAAATGGGAAGCGGAAGCGTAGGAAAACGTTAGGAGAAACGGACTAAAGAAACGCAATAAAAAAATATAGAGAGAAAAGAAAAAGTGAAAAAATATTATGAAACTTAACAAGAACCTTATTAAGAAGCTTTTGTGAAACTCAAAAGATACCTTTAAAAAAATTAATGGAGACTTTTGAAAAACTTAGTATAAATTTAAATAAATAATTTCATAAATACTTAATTAGAACTTAAAGAAATAAAATATATAAAAATTAATAAAAGTATTATCAAGAATTTCTTAAATATTTTTCAAAAATTTTTAAAATATTTCCTTCATATTTTTGAAATATTTATTCAAAATTTTCAAACAAATTTCATACTCGTATCAAAAACAAGTCTCTCTTTCAAATGAGTTCCGCACATTTAAGTTTAGCACAATCAAGTTACATACACTAAAAATTATGTAAAAAAACAAACTATTTCATCTCATTTTGTGATTAGTCATATTAAAATTTATTTGAGATGAGTTTAAAAAATAAATAAAGTAAATTTGCTTATATTTTTAGGCTCGTAGGGTTTTCAAATTAAATTTGAATAGCCTACGTTTAATTCAACAAGGCGAGATCAAAACATGACTTTAAATGTGATTGGAAAATAAAAAAATGTTGGGATTTGGTTAAGAACTCCTAAGAATGGAAGGGCAGGTGGCAAGTGGCAATCCCCTTTCGTCGCCTCTCCTTTGTTGTGTTGCAAATAAATGTCATGTAAACCACTGTTTAACGGCCGCCAAAAGCCATAGCATAACATAATTCACTTCTCAAACCCCTGAAACCCAAACCCGAGCCCCCCAAGAAAGAACCAAAAAAATCTCTCTCTCTCTCTCTCTCTCTCTCTCAATCATTCTATTCGTTTTTGCTTTCTCTCTCCAACAGTGGAGAGGTGAACGATGTCTCCGAAGCCATCGGAGAACGGAGTCGACGGCGACGATGAGCGAGAAGATGGGGGAGATTCAGAGGACGAAGAAGAAGAAGAAGAAGAAGAAGAAGAAGAAGAAGGCGAGGAGGAGGAGGAGCCGAGGCTGAAGTACCAGAGAATGGGGGGCAGTGTGCCGTCGCTTCTGGCGAGCGACACGGCCTCCTGTATCGCCGTTGCAGAGCGAATGATCGCTCTCGGCACTCATGGCGGTTCCGTTCATATTCTTGATTTCCTCGGCAATCAAGTAAGTTTGGAACGTCAACCGTTGTTCCATCGAATGGCAACTTTATTGAAATCTCGTCCAATTTGTTTTATAAAATTGGAAATTGAGCTGACTTGTACAGAAAATATTGTTGGATGGCAGTGATCATGATTGACAAAACTGTCCAGATCTAAACTTTTCCCTTATTATTGTTATAATTGGTGGGCGGTTATATGTTCTTTGTAATTGCTTGTCAGTGTTGCGTATTGGACTATTCATTACAATTGGTGTCCGTTTTTGAAATTGGAAATGCTGTTTATTTACTGCTCAGCACTGGCTACCTCAATGCGTAGTTATTCTTACAGTCATCTCAAGAATTTACCTTTGATAATCACCTTGTTCACTTGAATTATTCATTCATCAGTTTTAATGTGCTTACCCCATTCCACGTCTCTAAATTGTACATATATTTTCGTCTTATCGGAGAATAACAGTAGGTTTATCTCGTAATTCTAAAGACATGACCTTTCTTGGTGAGCATTTCGTTTTCCTTTTTATTCAATTTAAATATTGATTATTTAGGAACCATTGCTTGTTTCTCTACTCATTCAGAATTTGGGCTTTGCATATTCACTGTCCCTGGCATGGCAACTGGGTGACATGTTTCCTCAATTTTGTCCTCTGTGGAAAAGTCCATCAAATTTATTGTTGTTGAGCCAAGGCAAGATATTGGGTTGTTCATGTTGAACTTCAGCATATATATGTAAGCTGTTTTACAAGAACTCTTCTAAATATGTGAAGTACACTTGTGTCAGATACTTACGCTTGGGTGGGTGAGACCGTGAGGGTATAAGATATGTTTTGATATATCTAGTTGGACATGCACGCAACAAGTATGTATATGTCTAGTTATGCATAAGGATTTCATTTTATGCATACAATGTTTTATTTTAGATTGGAAATACTATATTACCCTAAAAAATAAAGGAAGTATTTAAACATTATGAAATCTAGCCACGTGTGGTGTCATTGGATGTAAGAATTAGATGAATCTAATACTTAGACAAATATCGTACCCGACATTTGATGTAAGAATTAGATGAATCTGACACTTAGACAAATATCACACCCGACACTTGCTGTCCAGCCCATGTAACATAGTATGTAAGTAATGAACACCTACATCCTAATTGGAACTTGAATCATCCACCTTTATTTTTGGGTGTGTTAGGAAATATCACTCAACGGACGAGACTAGTGGTTAAATGTCTAGTAATATGACAAGAGTGCACAATGGCCAATAAAACTTACTAGTAAACTATAATAATAATTTTTTAGAAGTGAGAATCAATTTTTCTTAAATGAGATTGTTTTATCTAGTTTCCTTGTTATGTGGTTCCTGGTTTCCTTATGCCCCTCTTTATTTCTTGTTTGATTCACTTTTTTTTTTTTGTATATGATACAATTAATTGTCAAAAGAGAAAGAAAAATGGATGATCATGACTTCCTACCTGATTGATATGAATAAAAGTTAATTTTGTTGCATCTTGTTTGCTTATCTATGCCTAAATTTTTTATGGAGTCTTTGCTCTGGCTATTGAATCCTCCTCGTCGGTCTTACGATATGAAAATTTTGTCCTACATGGCATGTCTTCAGTACAAGAATAGGACAATTATCTTTCAATTTGAAAGTTGTTTATGCCATATTGAAAATTTGAAAGCGTCAAGAGTCCAAGGCATTTGCAATTCGCATTGCGCTAAATGATTCTCTCACCTAAAATTTGATGATAGTGGTTTTCTCTTTAGCAACCCTAATTTTGTAAATTTTTATCCCAAAACCATTTGCTTGTTTCAAAAAAGGATTAAATTATGAATATGCATCCTAGTGATGCTGTAGGAAAATACATATTTATTTTAGTTACCATTAACATGTTAGGTACTCTAAAAATTGAAATTTATTCCGTTAACGCTTAAGCAAGAACATGATATGATTGGATTAACTTACCTTTTCAAAACACCTTTTAACAGTAGATTAACATTATATTTATCTATAAAAAAATTTATTTATTTTTTTTGAGGCAAACTTTAGGCATAACCTGAGAAGCATGGTCATAGACACAGAAAATAGACGCACAAAGGGTATGGATACGGAACACTATGATTTTAGAAAAATAAGGATACGGCCACTGCGGGGATACAAGAAAAAATGTATTTTTGTTTGCTATGTATAGGAAGGTGACATCCACAAACTATCAAAAATATTGAAAAAAATAACAGTAATTCAACATGAAAAAAACCACTAGGTCCATAGTTTGAACATCATTTACAATAATACAATATGAAAACAAGTTTATAATTTAGAATATAGCAATTTAAGAGATATAAATACATATTATTTTATCATTGGATCCCAAGTTATTTTTTTAAAATTCACAATGTATTTTATGTATGTTTAAGTGTTAGACAAGTGTGTTCCCCAAATGTCTCAAGTGCTAGGAAGCATGGACACTCCGCCGAGGCTCCCGTATGCGTGTCGGACACCTCTAGGACATGGATACGCGTGGGACACGTGTTGGACACGTGTCCAACACGCCGTTAGACGTGTCTAATTTTTTTTAATTTTTTTTTCTTCAAACACTCCGTGAACACGGTTTGGACACACATGTCTCATTTTGGACACTTTGTGGACACGGCGAGAGCTCTACCACAAATTTTGAAAATAAAAGATGGCTAATTCATTTTGGGGCTCTACCCATCTTATTGTGTTTTAATTACTAAGATTATTTCAATGGCTAATTGCTTGGAAACATAAGACATTTCTGCACTCTTTAACTGCACATGGTTCATAAATTAAGTTATGGAAGATATTTTTTCCTAATTTTAATTAGTGTTATCTTGTATTTTTTATTAGTTTTGATTAATATATATTTATATATATATATGACATATAAAAATAAAATCTTATATTTTTGCCGTGTCGTGTCCTGCATATTTTCAAAATCGCTGTGTCGGTGTGTCCATGTCATGTCATGCCCGCATCGGTGCTTCTTAGCTCAAGTGTTTCTGGTTTTAAAATTTAAAAAAAAATAATAAAGGATATGTTTGGAGGTGATGTGTTTTTTTTTTGGGGGGGGGGGGGGGGGGGGGGGGGGGGGGGGGGGGGGGGGGGGGGGGGGGGGGGGGGGGTTATGGGGGGGCTTCTCTTACATGGATACGGCACCTTCTTACAAGTGTCTCTACATCTTAGAGGGCAACATTGTATTCATCTGCAAATGTCTCTAAGTATCATATCGTTGTCAAACCTGCATAGAAAAAACATCTGCAAGAATTTTGTGGTGCAAATGAAATTTCTGGAGCTTTTTGGTTAAGTACTGTAAATTTAAGAGTAATGGTTGGTACAAACAAGGATCTTCGCTTTGGATCTTGGGTCTTTCTTCAGACCTTTCAACTACTTTTTTAGCTTAGAATATGGATGGTTTAGAATTTATTTTAGCTTTACTAAGGTGATAGTTCCTTGCATTTCAAATTAATGGTCTTGTTTCGTTTCTTGCTTGATGTTCCAAATAAGTATCTTTCTTGTGTACAGGTAAAGGAATTCCCTGCTCATACTGCTACTGTCAATGATCTTTGTTTTGACATAGAAGGTGAATATGTTGGAAGCTGTTCAGATGATGGATCTGTTGTAATAAACAGCCTTTTTACTGATGAGAGAATGAAATTTGAGTATCATCGTCCAATGAAGGCTATCGCTCTGGATCCAGATTACTCAAGAACATCATCCAGAAGATTTGTTGCAGGCGGTTTAGCAGGTCACTTATACTTTAATATGAAGAAGTGGATAGGCTTCCGTGACCAGGTTTGTTCTAGGTGACTGGCATGTCTATTGTATCGGTGGAATGAACAAAAAATTCTAAGTATATTTTTTGGTTCCTGAAGCAATATATATTTGTTTTCCAGGTTCTGCACTCTGGTGAAGGCCCAATTCATGCAGTGAAGTGGAGAACAAGTCTCGTTGCTTGGGCTAATGATGCAGGTGTGAAAGTTTATGATGCTGCTAATGATCGGCGTATAACCTTTATTGAGAGACCACGAGGAAGCCCACGCCCTGAGCTTCTGCTTCCTCACTTAGTTTGGCAGGTTAGTTGAAGATTAAGATAGGCACACTATTGGGAAGCACATATATGAAGAGAGTGCCACTGTAATTGCCGTAATATTCTGAAAAGAACTGCACCAAAATTATCTAGTTTGTTTTTTATTTTATGTCGTTACCACTAAAAAGAAATCTAGCTCAATTGTGTTAATTAAACACTGCTTGCTGTTGATACTTCTCCATCACATTCAGGATGATACTCTCTTGGTAATTGGATGGGGAACATCTGTGAAAATTGCATCAATAAGAACAAATCAGAATAAAGGCGCAAATGGGACGTATGGGCATATTCCCATGTCTAGCATGAACCAGGTGGATATCGTGGCATCTTTCCAAACCAGCTATTTTATTTCCGGAATTGCTCCATTTGGTGATTCTTTGGTTGTTCTAGCGTATATTCCTGGGGAAGATGGAGAGAAGGAATTTAGCAGCACTATTCCATCACATCAGGTATTTTTCTGCTGCATTTGTGTGTTCTAATAAAGTAGAGTTGTATTTTGAACCTTGCATGCACTGAGGTTTGGGGCACTCATTTCCATGTGGTCAAGCAGATTATTTGTTTTTTTTTTTTTAATTGTATACATGTATATATATTTACTTTTGGTCTTAATGCACTACTCATTTCACTTCCTGCTTCGGACATATGGGCATTTTGTATCAATTTTTACCAATATATATTAGAAAGTTCAAAATTTGTTTTTCCTTTTTCTCAATGACAATTGGACCAATATTGAAGACAAAAGTTTCATGCTGCTTATAGGAACACCCAATAGGAGCGGTCGTTGTAGACATGTTAGCTTTCCGCAGTTATGCTTCACTGCAAGACCAGGTTAACCAATTTCGAACACTGAGATCCCTGCTTTTTAGTTGGTAAAAGTTAGGCTGTGTGTTATACTCTGTAGTTCTAGAACTGTTGTACTCATCTGCTTGTGTTATTTTGCGAGATATATCTGCGAACCATTTACACCTCAATTCTCTTGTAAGATTCTTTTTGGTCCTGATGCATAAGAACTATGTGAGTATAATTCTTGTACATCCAAAAGAGAAAAAGAAATAGCGAAATTCAAATCCTAAAATCCATAAAAAAAATGACAAGGTTATGTGGCTGCAGGGAGTTCCACTCTGCCATAAATCAGATAAGCAGATCACTTTTAACTCTGGCCATAGCAATAAAGAGTCAAGAAATCATTACACCTTTTAATTATATCAAACTCAGTCCTCAAAGGAAAAAGAAAGAAAGAATAATTCTCCTGTTCATTTCTTTTTCATAAAGCTCACAAGACTGGAGAGGCTTCTACAACATATGGTCCATAACTGCCTTGCCAAGTACCACTTAGCATCCTGAAGCTGAAGATAACCCAAAACCATTTCAAGGCTTCTCATATATAGTGGAGAACAATCGGTCAAGGCATGATGGTGATGGACTTGGTGTTGATCTTTCATAATACACCTCATCTGAAATCCTATGAAATCCAAAAATTGTACTGTCCACTGTCAATCATTCTGTCTATTGTTACCGTCCATATGGATAATGTGTTAAGCAGTTTTCAATTGGCTTCTTGACAGGACCGTTTCCCTGACTCATGGAGGACACTTAAAAGTACATGATCTATTTATAAGCCTAACTTTCTGATCTTTACTTTCAAAGGCCTCATCTAGCATTCTGTAGCCTTTCTATCATACTTTTAGGAGAATCCACGTCATTGTTTTGCTTCTTTATGGAAGCTTAAGCTTCACTAGTCCCTTTCCCATGCATTCTTATTCAGTGCTAACCATAAACATAGGAAATTGCAGCTGAAGTCTTATTTGATCCATCATATGTCATGCAATATTCCTGAGCCCCTTGTGATTCTTTAATGTAGCTTTTCTCTTGAAAACTAAGATGATTCAATTATTCACCAATGTTCTGTTCTGGCTTATTCTTTATAATGATTTACCACTGTGTACAGTATGCATTCTTTTTCTAATTTTTTAGGTTTTGGTATAAGCAATTTCATCAAAAGAACATGTAGGAACAAAACAAAAGCACACCTCCCCTCCCCTGGCGTGGGTGGTGGCCGAAATAATACAAATGGGATAAAAGAAAAAGAAAACAGAGAAAAGCACAAAATGCACCTCTAGATTAATAGTTCATGTGGTCTCTTGCTCCCCAGGTGAGGAAGGTGCAGGTTTGAATCCCCAGTGGGGATAAGAGGGCGATGTGCCAACCTCAGGAGTAAAGCTAATGACCAAATTAATATGAGCAAAACAACTCTATAGACACTCAGAAACAACTCTGGGAATAAAGGTGCCAGGATGAGCTTTCTTTCAGTTAGGAAGTCCACATCAGGGTTCGTTAATACGGAGATTCACATATCCCCCCAATCTTCTTGACCCTCAAACTTCTTGATCTTTTTCATAACCCTGAAAATCAGTTCAACGTTCTTTTTTTGCTTGGGGAATCACTTTAGCACTTGCCTTGAATCTTCCACATGTAAAAAGTTCCTCAGCTTACATTCTGTAAAGTGAAGCAATAATTCGGACTTGGAAGAACTATTGTAGCCATTAAGTCTATTGGAAGAATGATTATTGAAGTCGTAGTGACTTATGCAACTATCAATAAGGGCCCAGATTTTCAGTGGAACAACCACTGAATTCAACTGAATGCAGCCAATTTTATAGGATTTCTCACATGGAGAAGGGGAGCTTTAGAGGTGTTGGAGGAAACCAAAGAGGATATCCAGAAGGACACTGTTAGACTTCCAATGCTTATGGATTCCCAAGTACATTAAGCTATGGTTCGTAGGACAGAAAGAGAAGAGGAGAAGGGATAAAAGAAGAGAGAAATGCAACAGAAGGGAAAAGAACAATTATTTTTATTTGTTTGGGTATTAAGAGAAAGTTAGGAGAGAAAAATTACCTTATTGCTATTTGAAATGCTTATATCTTGGGTTTGATCTGTAATACTTGGTCCAAGTCGACCCTTTTCTGTGAGGGGAATTTATGGAGATGCTTTTAAAAAATTTTTCTCCCAATCAAACAAGCTCTCTTCCCCTGAGATAGAGATCATCTCTGATTCACGAACAATATCTAGTTTCTTTCAACTTCTCTGCCTACAGAATATGTGGTTGTAAATTTCTCCCCTTTCCTTTTCATGAAGTAATTTTTTGTGATTTTCGTCAATTAATTGTTCAGAGAAGTTTAGTTTTATGATCTTGGTTAATTCATCTCTGCGAGAATTTGTTTTGACTTATTTGTACGGTACTCCATTCCTCTTATGCACATAATCTTCTTCTTACAAGTTTTCTTCTTTTCTATCATGCTGCATATCGTCCATTCTCGAGCAGCTTGAATCATTGAGTATTCTGTGGTCTAAGCCTTTCTTCTAAACTACTTCATGGTTTCGTTCCTGGTCTTATTTCAATTTATTCTGTTGTACTTGCATGCTGCCCTTTTTCTATATGAATATAGATAGGTGTATGCTAGAAGGTTACACTCTCAATTTGGAAATTTGTTATGAGCAGGGAAATGCTCAGAGACCGGAAGTGCGTGTAGTCACATGGAATAATTACGAGCTTGCAACAGATGCACTACCTGTCCATGGCTTTGAGCATTACAAGGCGAAAGACTATTCCCTTGCTCACGCTCCATTCACAGGTAAAAGTGTGCAAGAATTTATGTATCTGCATTCAAACAGTGGTAATACTTGTGCATTTGAATGTAGGCAGCAGCTATGCAGGTGGTCAGTGGGCTGCTGGTGATGAGCCATTATACTATATTGTATCCCCTAAGGATGTAGTTATTGCAAAACCTAGGTTAGTTCAATTTTGTGCTTTTCTTTGTTTCTAATATGATGTAATTTTCTTGTTGATAATTAATTGCATTTATCTATATGCTATCTTATCTATGAAGTAAGAAGAGTTCTTTTTTGCACCTGGGAATTCCATCACTGCTTAATGGTATCCAGCAAGTTTGCTTCATGATATGACTAACATGCGATCGTTAGTAGTTGTATGTTTAAAGTTCTCCCCTCCTTCTTATCTATTTTCATATGGTCTGATGCAGACATCCACTTAAATGGTAGGCTCCTCACCATTAATGAATATCTAAATGTGAATACTTTAAGTTTGTTAATGTGGAACAGTACAACAAGGCTAAGTGAGAGGGTAGAAAGAAGTAAGAAAATAAGAAAGTGCTTACAAAAAAAAATAAGGAAAATGGTAAAACGAATTGCAGAGGTGCATTATTGATGCAGGGTCTTCTATTTTCAGCACCAAAGTAAAGTTCAAATTGAAGATTGGTTGGGAAAGTTGGTAAGGGATGATTGGGACAGGTTAGTCAATAGGTTCTTGGAATTTAGGTTATGGTTTAAAAGGATAAATGGTGAATTTTGTAAGAGTTTAAAGAAAAATCCAGCAAGTAGCACTGTGGTTGCAGAGGAAGCACTAAAGAAGAAAGAGCCCGAAAGAGAGTAAGGAAGAAGAAATGAATAGGGAATATGCTAGGCACCCACACCTAGGTTCTTAGGCAATCACACCCGAGAAAGGTGCACAAAAAATAACTTATCAAAAAAAGAATAAAAGAAGAAAGATGCATCACACATCCACAAATAATAGGGAGCATAAGATTTCTTCATCCCCAACAAGCTAATACATCATATATATATATATATATATGGGGCCAACTTGGTGGCCAAGAGAACTTGGTGCCCGAATATTTCCTGGGGCTCAAGCAAAAGGGCCAAGACATGGGTTGTATTTGACAATTTAAACCTATTGAACTTGGTCTAAACCCAGTAAATTAGCCCATAAACAATAGCTCATTCTGCCAGCCCACTTTAGAGCCCAAAACTGCAAAACTGCCTGACTTAAAAATTAAAGAAAAAAACATAAAACCGTAGTAGAAAATTAAAATAATTAATTTCCTAGGCAAGTTTTAAGTTAGAATCTTGGAAAATAACTATGTTAGCCTTTGAGTTCTGTATCCCCCTCGTTTATAATACTTCCATACTTTCCAAGAATGACACTTGTATCAATTAACTACCTTTTACCTTTTGTATAATTTTTACTTATTGGTTAATTGCCAGTATACAATGGTATTTGTAAAACATAGTGGACCACTTGCTGCAGCTGGATTCTTATGAGCAATCATATGTGTCAATCATCAAATTGCCAGTTTCAGCGTCTCTTGTTCCATTTGCCTTTGTGATTGTGTCTGCTCTTCTTCAAGGGCTATGAAAATAAGTGGAAAACCAAGTTTAATGTGCATGAAACATCAGCTACTGGGACCTAAACTCAAAACAGTTCGTAAGGGAATAAATTATTATCGGATATGCTTTTTTGAATGGATTTCAGCAACCCAATTAGTTTTGCCCAGGATGCAATCTTGTCTAGGAACCCAATTAGATTAAGATCTGCGACAAAGCAAGAATTTATAGAGGTAAGGGATTCAGATATGTGAGTTATTGCCCATTTGTAAGGGGGTTTTCACATGTATTTTCATGCCTCATGCATTATTGTTTACTACCCTATGAAGGTAGTAGACAGGATAACTTGCAGATGATAATTTTTTTATGTACATATGTAATGATTGCTCTAGATTTTTTAAATCACTTGAACATTTTTTTACTTGAAATTGTTATTCTCTTTTGATTCTTTTTTTGTTTGTTTTGATTTTACTTTAACATAATTGGATTTTAATTCGTGTCCCCATCTGGAAATCCTAGATGTCTTAGATGGATTTTATCGTCAATGTTTGCAGTTTAAACCATGATGTGTTGGCTCTTGCCTTATAAATTTCAGATGTAATAATGATGTTCTTATTTGTGCCCAAGAAAAAGAGCATGATTCCTAGTTTAGCTTAGGCGTATTCATAAGTTTTTAGGCCTGAGGATCCTTGGCTGGGTGAGTCTTGGTTGCACCAGAATGCGTTTTGGGAGCATCTTAAGTAAAAAAGGTAAAAGTTAGAATGACGTTAGGAAATTCCTAGAGATAAAGATGAGAAATTAAGTACCTTGGAGGCTGGTACACTTGCTTATCATGTACATATAAAAGGAGTGATGGAGTTTTAATGTTAGAAAGAGAGGAATTTTTGGGTATTTTGTCTTTTTTCCATGTACATGGAAAAGAACTGATAAGAAAATGGATTCATTGTACATTCCAAAAGTAAGTATTTCATGGTGTGAAAATTAATTGACAAACACATACAATGTATCGACAAAGGACCATTCACATTCTGTTTTTAAAATCCAAATACAAGTGATCTCGGACATCAATAATGTACTAGAGATGTTTGTATCAAGATAAAGGATAAATACCAGTAGGAAAGATGCATCACATCAAAATATGGATAAACTAAATAATATATTGTTATGATATAATGGATTTTAATAGCAAACTGTGGAAATTATGAGTGAACACACTTGAGAATTATCTATAACTGGAGAGATATGTTTGGCACATATGTTGTGTAAAATTGTAGCGGATAACAAAAATCACATATTATTGAGTATATTGACAACTAGTAAACCAAATACAATGAAATTTCAATTTGTTCAGTAATATAGTTATGTTCTCCCATAATTCAAATGTTAAGAGCAAGATCTTGACTTGGGTGCCAACACGTTTAAGCAACTGGAAATTTTAGAAAATCCATTCAACTAAAAGCTCAAACTATTAGGGTATGGCCTGAACTGTGTATATAAAGTTGTTTCATCCTGTCTCTCCCATTTGAACTTTCTAGCACGTTGGGAGGTGGATATACAAGCACGACAAAGTGTAAAAAAAAATAGAAGAATGGGGGAACAACTGCAAATAGGGGGATTTGAACCAAGATTTGCCCAAATCAAAGCTTTGATACCATGTTAGACTATTAGTTGCCTCGAAAGCTTCATCTGGGTGGAATGGCTTAAGCAGTATACATCAAGCTCTCAAAGGGGGGAAAAGGCTTTTTAAAGCACTCTTGGACCTTATTAAAATATAGATGTGTGGATTAATTGGTTTGTTTGTGAGATACACTGACCGAAGTGCAACTTTGAAAACATCAAAGATGTTTTGCGTAGCAACCATTATTTAGTGTTCATTGTACTTAAATTCTTGTATAATAATGTAACACGTGTTTTTTTTATAAAAGATCTTACTTACATCTAATAATACCCTTTGTTTGTTCATTTTTGTTTTGGCCATATCTCATTGAAGCATTATTAGCCCAAAAAACCTACTTACGACAACCAAAAAGCTCAGAAAAAAGATGAGTAATTGCGACAACAAATCTTGTAAGGACACTTTGTCTATCAACTTGTTTGTACCAGTTTTTTTTTTTTTGTATCCTTTAATGCAAATAATTACATGTACACCCCCTCCCCCCCCCCCCAGGGCGGAAGTTGATGGGATTCGAATTGAACCCTGGCATTCGCTCCATAGCAGCTCCCAGCTTACTGCTAGGCTCAAAAGACACAGTTTGAGCAGTTGGGTTTCAAATGTGCACCACTTGCTTAAATAAGTACCTATATTATATGGGCACTTTGTTTTTGCTCCTTTTCTTGGTGATGGTACACACACCCACAAAGAAGCATGGACACTGATACGCGTCACGGCTACGACACAACACGGACATGCGGACACAGTAATTTTTAAAATATTCAGGATGCGACACGAAAAAAAATTATATATTACTCAAAAGATAATAAGAAAATTGCAAGATAACACTAAATAAAATTAAAAACCATGTATACCATGGCTTATATGGTAAATCAGGTATAAAATCACATTATTTTTATTCTATAATTAGATTCCAAGTTATTTTCTTTAAACTTGTAATGTGTTTTATGTGTGTTTAACTAATGGACATGTGTGTCTCCTAAGTTTTCGAATGTGTCTAATTATAAAAACAAATGAAAAAAATAATAGAACACATGTCGAGGAGTGTCTGACGAATGTTGTGTCCAACATAGACATGACACCTTTTTAGAAATGTTCATGTTTTTAGCTCACATATATTTTTTACACATGATCTTCGTACATGGATATGTAAAATGAATGTAAGGAATCTCCCCTCCGAACCTATAGACTAAGAACAAATCCACCCCTCCCCTCCTGCGGGTGCTCGCGTGCACGCATATGGAGTTGCTTTTGCCGCATAACCTGCAACTAATAACCCCTGAGCTAGATGGTTGTTTTAACCCTAAATACCTATTCTTTTTTATACTTTTAAGATTATTTTTTTGGGATAAGTAAAAAGAAAATCTCAATGGCTGAAAAGAATAGGTATTTCGGGTTAAAAGAGCCACTGAAATTATTTATGATTGTCTAAAGTTATTAGTTTAATATTCGCAAATTGCTGCTGTAGATGATGTATATTTCTATTGGTAATCCCAAGCTGAAATAAAACACTGCTGCTTCAATGGTGAGAGTTCTAAATTTCTAGGTCTTCGAAATTTGTAATGCTTCTTAGATAGGCATAGTATTTTCCATTTAGTTTTAATGAGTTCAATGAATTCTTTATTTAATAAGTGTATGTCATTAAAATGTGGTGAGTGAATTGCTTGAGAGCTGAGATTGGAATGTTTTAATTTGTCTTAACTGAAAAATTGTGGAATTTAAAATCATAATTTTGATTCCTCAATTGCTCACATTGTTTTGTTGCCACTATAGTGTCTCCTATGCCAAATAAATCTAAAGAACGTAAACTTCATTCTCTTTTTTGATAAGTTAAAGACCATAAACTTTGTTGATTTGCAAATGCAATATCTTCTTGATTTCTAGGGACACAGAAGATCATATTTCTTGGCTTCTTCAACATGGATGGCATGAAAAGGCTTTAGCAGCAGTTGAAGCTGGACAGGGGCGGAGTGAGCTTCTTGAGGAGGTATTGTAGTTTGATTTTGGTTCAGTGGTTCATTTATTTGTTTGAGTTCTATTACTTCCTAAATAAGTAATTGGTGTTGCATCTTTTTGTATATACTTATGAACATACATTAATGTCTACATATATACATATGAAATATTACTATGTTCCTCTATTTTCATGGAAACTTTGTAATATAGAAACCTACAATTTGTTTAGATTCTCGTATTTTTTGATAGCAAGCTATTTTTGTGCGGTCTCTTTTACTAATTCCGGGTTACTTTGTGAATCTGTCAGTTGATGATACCTAAATTTGTAACCACGAATCATCCGGTTCACGAGTCATATAGATTCCATGAGTTCATGGCAGGAATAGTTTACAATAGACAAAAGAACCATTCCTTTACAAGAAGGCTATGTTGACTTGAGTACAAAATGTCCAAAATGTTGCAGCTAGGAGGTGCTGACAATTGTCTTGCACAGTTATTATTTTGGGTTGGATAGATATTTTTGTAATCAAACTCAATCTCATGTCCATGCATTTGGAGCATAATATACACTATATTCCTTCTTGTCATTTTTTTTCTAAACCATGATGTGGCAGTGTTGCAGATGCCCTTTGCTTAATTTTGTTTGTTTTGAGAAACTATCTTCTTTTTCCTGATAAAAGACAGTCCCAATTGGTTATTTATTCCTTCTGTATTTTCATTTATGACTTCTGGTCTGTCATTTTGGTTGCCATAGTATTGCTTTTCACAGATCTGCTGTTGTCATTTTTGTTACTTTTGACTTGCAAGTTTTTTGTCTTGTAAATATGTGGATAATAATTTATTCCATGTTACCTATTTCTTTCCACAATTCCATCTTGTATTATAGTATCGGTAATACATTTTGATCCAAGTTGTCCACTATGTATGCAGGTGGGATTGAGATATCTTGACCATTTGATTGTGGAAAGGAAATATGCTGAAGCTGCATCTTTATGTCCTAAATTGTTGCGAGGATCTGCTTCAGCATGGGAGAGGTAATATATATCATTAAACATATGACTCTTCTGTACATTTGTTTTTAATAACTGATAGTGGGTTATTTCTCACAGATGGGTTTTCCACTTTGCTCATCTTCGCCAGCTTCCTGTATTGGTACCATACATACCAACTGGAAACCCAAGGTTACGTGATACTGCTTATGAGGTATGGAATCTATGAATTTTCCTGCAAACTTAATTTGATAGTTCTTTGGACTTGCCAAATTTCGAGTAAAGGTCTCAGTGGTTTTTGTTATTCCACAGGTTGCTCTTGTTGCTCTGGCAACAAATCCATCTTTCCACAAGGATCTCATGTCAACTGTCAAATCTTGGCCGCCTATAATTTATTCTGCCTTGCCTGTTATCTCAGCCATAGAACCTCAACTTAATACTTCATCCATGACTGATGCACTCAAAGAGGTCATTATGAAGAATGTTACCTTGGATTATGATTTTTTGGCTATTACATCTTATATATTATGCATTACTTTACCATGTCAGGCACTAGCAGAGTTGTATGTAATTGATGGACAGTATGAGAAAGCTTTTGCAATATATGCTGATGTAAGTGCTTTACATGGATTCGTACACATTACTTTCATGCAGGAAACCCGCCACTGCTTAAAACAGTTACACTCTACTGAATGCACTCACAAGATGCTCTGCGCAATCAATCCCTGGCTGTTCTTCTCTCTTGACATTAACTTGGTTGTTGTTCCTCACAATTTCACTGTCTTTTATTCTTCAGCTTATGAAGCCAGATGTATTTGACTTTATTGAGAAACATAATTTACATGATGCTATTCGTGAAAAGGTATGTTTGTATAACACACAGTGAAAGTTTTGGTTCATGTCATATCTAAGGTTGGAAATTTCCCATTTCCGTGATTGCTTTTTGTCGTTTATTTATTGTTGTCTCGTTGTTAGTTATCACAAAAACAGGAAAAATACAAAGAAAACACCAAAATTTCGTTCTCCCAAAATTTCATATTCAAATTATTGGGTTGCACCAGTCATAAGGCAATCCCAACATATGGTTCCATGACCGTTTCTTCTGTTATCCATGTAATTGTAGGTTGTCCAACTGATGATGATAGATTGCAAACGTGCAGTACCATTGTTGACCCAGCACAGAGACTTAATCACGCCATCTGAAGTTGTTTCACAACATTTGGATGTGGAAAATAAGTGTGACTCTAGATACTTTTTACATCTATATCTGCATTCGCTATTTGAAGCTAATCAGCATGCGGGAAGGGATTTCCATGATATCCAGGTATGTGGAAAGAGAATTAAATGAAAATGCTTTCACACTAGAGTTAATTTTGTTCTTAACTTTTGGAGTGTCTAGGAGATTGAATCTAAAGAGGCTTATCCATAGCTTTTTATAAGGTCCTACCCTTTAGACGTGGGGTCAAGATGATGTGAACAAATAAAAAAAAGGTTGTGTAAATTATCATCCTAATTGATCTTTTGTAACATCAACCACTGCAAACCATCTGCTTGTGAGCTCCATCAATAAATGCACCTTTTTGGAAGAATTTACTTTGTTAGTTCCTTCTTACTTATTTATTTATTTAATTTTTTTTTTTTGAAGGGGAGTGGGGGAGGGGGAATGTTCTAGGATTTTTCCTCTGCATGTTCAAACTATTGAATTCTTCCGAACTGTAGTTGATTAGCCTTCCCTTTTATGGGAATCCTACTGCTATTGGAAATGTTTGTCTTCCATATCATGGTGTGTCGTGGAAAGCTATAAGTATGATGGTCAGAGCATTCCCTTATTTTGTGCAGTAAACTATTGATATTTGGTTCAATCAATATGTAATGCGCAGCCCGATGACAATTTTTCATTTTGCATCTGTTTGTAGATAACTGGAAATAATTCCTTTTTCTTTTTTGGCTAATGGGTATCTGGGCCACTTAGAGCACTCGACTAATCCCTAGGCACATGCAGACCCCTGTTCCCACATGCACCAGGTGATTACTAGTTTAAATCTGTAGGGATGAACCCTAGGGGAATGACTTGAACTCATGACGTTTGCTTGAAAATAGTTCAAGTTGTTAATATTTTGTGTTGACATCGTACTTTCAAAACAACCAGTGTTTAACAAAACAAAACCAGAATAGCACGTTAACCAATTGACTTATGCAAGTCAATTCTACCATTGGAATCTAGTTCATATCACTGGTGTGCCCTGGCAAAAACTGCTTGAATTACTGTCAATGTCTTTCTAAGAGTTGTTGATGATGCTTAAAGGCACCCAATGAGCCAAAAGGAAAAAAGAGGGGGGAAGAAAGAAGTGCAAAAGAGGGATAAGAAAAAGGAGATAGAACACAACGAAAAGGGAGGAATGGTGCTACCTAATCTCTTCTGATTGTCGTCGACGTCCCTCAAAATCTTTTGGCGGTTGCACTTTGTGGTTCAAACCTTCAAACGCTATGGGTAGTTTGGAATGAAAATTGTATGGAGTTTTATATACACATTTTTATGAATGGACAATATTGGACATAGTTCTCATATCACACAACTAGTTCAAACTACTTTCAAATTTGGTTTACTAAACTGTTCTCCTGCCTGAGTTGACTCCTGTTCTGGGTTTAGCATTGCAAGAAACAGTTGGTTCCCACTTGACCCCCCTTGAATTTGGCTTTACAGGGTTTTATGATCTGTTGCAATCAAATGAACTTTTTCTTGTTACTGTTTCCTGGTTACTTTTAGTTGTTGAATTTATTTTTTGTTCTAAGGGTATGCATCAAGGATCAAAATTTTGTTTTGGTGTGATGTTCCGATTGGCATAGAAACGGAAATGTTTTGGAAATGTTTTAGGATGTTTCAAAAGCATTTCAAGAGTGACAAATATTAAGATATTGAAATACAGTCCTTTTTTATACTTTTCTCAATAAAAATTGTACAACGTTTATTTTTTTGGTATAGAGCATAGTGCTTTGATGCATTTCTCTGTGTTCCGGTGTAGTTTGATGGAAACACTAGAGTTTCTTTATTTCCCTATTGTTTCACTTTAATCTTAGAAGACGAAAACATTTCGGCCGTTTCGATGGAAACGAATGGAAATTTTATTCCTTGGTCTACATCAGAATTCCTCTTCTATGATGTTGTTTGTCTGACTGTTTGTTTTATACATTACATTATGCATTACTAGTGTGTTCTTAGTTTCCTGGTATGGTGGAAATGCCCCTCCTCCTCTCCCTCTCTCTCGCCCTTGCCCTCTCTCTTGTTGGTATTCGGTTTCTACCAAACCCATAATCGAAATGACCTTGATCTGTTCCCCAAATTTAGACACAGGAGCGAACCATATGCCTCTAAGAACCGAAACAAACCAAACCAAACCAAACCAAACCAAAATAAACCCAACCCACAGTTCACAAAAATTTTATGGCTTCAAATCTTGGGTCTCTATAAAAAATTAACAGGTCTCAATGTTTAAGCCCACAGCTTTTGTGGTGCATCCTGCACAGGTGCTCTCATATAATAGGATATTGGAATGAAACTTTTATTCTAACACAATGTGGGACAAAAAGTATATCTCAGCTGCTAAGGAAAAGAGGAGAGCTTTGAATGCTGGAGCATTAAAACGAGGAATTGAAAACCAAACTATTTGATCTTTAACTATGCGTTACTAAGAGAGTTTGTTGAAAGTGTTCCTGCTAAGGCTCTTAACTCTGAAGGTCTTCTGTCATAACGCAATATTAGCTATCTTTCTCATCCCCCCAACCAACCCCCCATGGTTTCAGAAATATCTGCTCTTTAATGCTTAACAGAAACTTCTGTCGTGGCCAAAAACTTTATCGGAGAGACGTAGTCCAACTCTTATTATTAAGCTCACTTTTTCCAGAAATTGTAAGCTTAAAAACCAGAGGAAACCCATTCCCCCCCCCCCCCCCCCCCCCCCCCCCCCCCCCAACCCAAAAAAAAAATAATAATAATAATAGACAAAAAAAAAATCCAAAAAAAACACAGCAACAAATAAATCAATGGCCGAATACCCAGAAAAGAGCTAATTCATTCCCTTGTTTAACACTATTCACATCCATATGGTACTAGTCCGAACCAGCTTGATTTGGTTTCGATCAATTCTGATGTGGCTCCTCAAAGTCTAACCTTGTGAGAGCTTATAGCAAAAATGTTGGGGAAACAGGAATTACTAGTGTGTGATTTTGAAATTACTATTACAGACATGGAAAGAAACTACATGGTAGTTTCTTTTTAAAAGCACCCAAACCAACTTCTACTCTCTTTTTCATCCTCATCTATAACCTAGAACCATACAAATCTCTTTGGATCTCAGAAGTTTGGATCAGGACCAAAACATGGCGTTAAAGAACCGAACCTAACTAAACCGAATTGGTTGGGTTCAGTTTGGTTCTTGGGTTTCACAGGTCGAAGGTGCACCCTTAGGTCCTATGTTTCAGCCTACTCTGGGGTAGGAGTTGAATATGGGACCTCTACATTAATTGTAGAGCTTCATTACTAGTTTTGTTTAGGATTTTAGCATATTTTTATTTCCAAAAAATATTGTGCCCTTTATTCCATATAGTTAACATATGACACATGCCTGTAATTTTGTGCATTATGTTGCATGCAATATCTAAAAATTTTACTATTGTTTACTGTCTGTACTAGGTGGAGCTTTATGCAGACTATGATCCAAAAATGTTGCTTCCATTTCTTCGTAGTAGTCAGCACTACACACTTGAGAAGGTTGGTACAGTGAACTACTATAAATCATGTGTCAATGATTTACCTTTGTGTTGACATTATAATTGCTGCAATATCATCTCAGGCATATGAAATTTGTGTCAGAAGAGATCTTTTGAGAGAGCAAGTTTTCATCCTTGGAAGAATGGGAAATTCAAGACAAGCCCTTGCAGTTATCATAAATAAATTAGGGGATATTGAAGAGGTACTTTCCATTTTTCCTCTGGTTTTCCATTTGTATTTAATTTCGAAGATTGGTGGTGACTGGATAAATCAAAGTCATGATTTTAACAGGCTGTAGAATTTGTGAGTGCGCAGCATGATGACGAACTTTGGGAAGAATTGATAAAACAGTGTCTTCATAGACCTGACATGGTACTTTGTAGACTGACTTGGTTGATTAAATGCAAATGAAAACATAACACTACAAATGTTCAAATGTTCCTTTTGCAAAATCTTCACGCGTGTTTCTGTTAACTGGCAGGTGGGAGTGTTGCTGGAGCACACTGTTGGCAATCTTGATCCTCTCTATATTGTAAATATGGTGCCCAATGGCCTGGAGATACCTCGGTTCGTATGATTGTAAAATGCTTTTCTATTACATTTAGCAGTTCTTTTAGATGTTTATTCTGTTTTCTAGGGTAAACTTTTGGTGTTCAATTAAACAGTCCATCTGTTGAGCTCTCTTGGATGAAATTGATGTTAATTCAATATGAGAAGGATAACATGCTCAACATCATGGTTTTCATATAGCTTCCTGTTTGGTTGCATCTGTTCAACTTTAATGAACGGCTAATTTCCTATAAGAATTTGGGCACAGGCTACCTCTGAACTATTGCCTGAAATTTAGAAGAGACTTTAAAATAATAACTTACCTGCTGCACTAGGCATACTCATTGCTGCACTGCCATTATTCATGATTAATTTGAATAAAATAGACTAGATTTTATTGGATGTCTAATTGTTAAAATAGAATTTTTCTAGAAGTACCTTAAATTTTAATACTGTAATTTATACAAGTCCATCCCCATCGTACGACATTTTAAAGCATGTGGTGTACCATGTTCCTTTTTCCGTTTTTGTTTCCATTATGTGTATCAAAATAATCCGCTTTGCGGTTAACATAGCTTCAGATACTTGAGAGACGCGTGTTTGTCTCTTAAAACATATATAACACACGTTGCATGTTTGAATAAAATAAGTTGGAATCCAATTTGTAAAATAAAAAAATGTGGATTTATACCTAATTTGACACTTAAATTATGGAATACATACTTTTTAATTTTAATTAGTATTGTCTTGCAATTTTTTTATTTTCTTTGAGTAAAATATCTATACATATATGACATATAAAAAATATTTGAAATACATATTTGTTTTGTGTCCCCATTGTGTTGTGTCTTGCCCTTTTAGAAAATTGTTATGTCGATGTATTCGTGTCGTGTCATGTCCATCTCCATGCTTCTTAGTTGATCACATAAACCCCCAGTAAAGCTTCAAAGCTCCTGAAAATTCTCTAGAGCAATCTCCATTGAATTGAGTGAATTGCGTTGCTATATATAGACTTCTAGCTACTCCAAATCTTGTCAGAACTTAGAATCCATATTTACTCATTTATAGATTTAAACTAGTAAAATTTATAGACCTATTAAAACTCACAAATAAAGTTCCAACACCTTGACTTGGCGCTTGACCATAGTCTCTTGGCTCGACTTAATAAAGCATAAATTTGTCTAATCTAGTAGCATCTTGACTTTATAGAAAATATAAGGTATGATTCAAAACAACCTAAAACTTGATTGATGGAGATTACAAATTGAGTCCTTTCTTGAAATCATACCAATCATTAAGAGTGACGCCTTCTTTAAATTTGCCTTCCCTTGGGTTTCGTATGAAGTGCATCATCACATATCTTTCTATTTTACCCTAGTGATTTGGGCTCCTTGATCATTTGTTTGGGAAAACTAAATGATGGTCCTAAGACGAACTAATTCTTTGTGATAATTTATTTTCCTTGGGTGTGAACACTGTAGTTCTGCATGCATAGAAATATCTTTCATTTTTTGAGCAAGGAACAAAATTTCTTTTTGTTTCCTTCGAAATGACCGATATGATTCCGTTTGCTAAGAGATTGAAATGAAACACTAGTGGAAGAATGAAATTCTAGTAATTCCATTGAAATACGCCGGAACATAGTGAAATGCACCAAACGCAGTGGAATTTACCAAAACAATTAGCTGTGTCAATATGAGGTTAGAACTTCTATAAATAGTGTACATTTTTTATTGAGAAAAAAAATGTTATATTAGACTACATTAATGTTTCTGAAATATTTTTGAAACCTTTCTGAAATGTTTCCTAAACATTTTTGTTTCCATGTTAATCGAAATAGCACATCAAAACGAAATTTTGATCTTTGTTCTTGAGTTGAATATGTAATATTTTTACTGTTTAACTTTGTTAGGGAAGTAATGAATCGACTAAGTTTATGAGCTTTTATCTTCTTTATTCAGACTCAGGGATCGCCTAGTCAAAATCGTAACAGACTACAGGACGGAAACTTCTCTTCGACATGGATGCAATGATATTCTTAAGGTACCCGTACGCTTTGCATATGATTTTTCCTTGCTGCCCTCTCTTGATTTCCTCCTTGAAGACTAATTGAAAGCTGTTGACAATTTGGTGTAACTGTTAAACTTGCAGTCGGATTGTGTCAACCTGTTGATTAAATACTATAAAGAAGCAAGGCGTGCAATTTTCTTGAGCAATGAAGAAGATGAAGCACGAGCTAAAAGGGACGATGGTTGGCCTTCTCAGTCAACTGAGAGAGCACCAACCACGAGAACTGTGGAGGTTAAGTCAAAGACTAGGGGAGGTGGAAGTTGTTGCATTTGTTTTGATCCCTTTTCAATACAGAATGTATCAATCATTGTATTCTTTTGCTGTCATGCCTATCACACGACTTGCCTTTTGGATTCTACCAATTTGGTTACTGACAAGAAAGGGGCAGGAGCCACTTCCCGGGAGACGGTATCATATTATGAGTATGATAATGGTGATGTCGACGACGACAATGATGAAGACGATAATGCTTCAGGTGCCCCTCGGATGCGTTGTATCTTGTGTACTACAGCTGCCAGTTGAGTATGAGGCGTGTGTTTGTGTGTGTGAATATTTTTCTTGTGGTGTGTCCATATATTTATACTAGGTTCTTGCTGTGCTTCTATTGTCAATCCGGCCTTGTATTTTATTTTAATTTATTTACTTGGTGAGAATTTTAATTTCCAGGCCTCTTGATGGTTTCAGGGGCAATTTTCTTGTGCACATTTGGATTCATTTCTTTCGATCTGAAAAGAAGAAAAAGAAAAAAAAAATACTTTGACACGTGGTCCTTTCATAATGTGGTATTGTGTTGAAAAGTACGCGTGGAGTTTTACGATTGCAGTTTGGTCTATCTCCGTATACACTATGGACTGGCCAGAGATCTTTGGTCTCTGATCTTATGCATATTTAGTATAGAGTAGGTTTTTGCTAGAACTGTGAGGGATCTTATGCATTCCTTGAAAGGGGCTAGGCCGCTAAGTTGGGGAGGAGGAAGATCCGGAATTTTGGTGTCTTCGGGTGTTTGGCGGATTATTTTAGGTGAGCGCAATAGGCGAAGTTTTGAGAGGTGAAGAACATGTTCTTTAAGGTATAGAGTAGAGTATTCTCCCTTTTGTATAATAGATTCTTGGGTCGGGTCAACCCATTCTTGAATCAATTTTAAAATTTTGTAGTGTCCTGTGGTTAATATTAATTGTATAGATGGTGTGGGGCTTTACTTTTTGTTTCAGCTTTGTATGTGAGACGGCACTTCCTGGGGGCTTTTTGTCCCCTCCTGATATATGTATGTATCTCTTATGTGTGAAAAAATTCCAATATCATTGGGGGACTTCCCTGCGTAGACTCTGCTGAATGCAATACGAAGTCTAAACTGCATGCAAAAGTTGTGTTTTGGCAATAGCAGGACCGGTTCAACATGATTTGAGGCGGTAATTTTAAATGAGGTTTTTTTATATTTATTTTAATATTATTATAAAAAAATTATTTAAAAGTATTTTAGTTTGTAAACCAGTATTTTTTTTTGGTCTAAAGTTAACTAATGTGCTAATGTTTTGGCTACTTTTTATATTTGTCATTTTTTCAAGGCCTTTTTTTGAAGAAAAAAAACTACGTAGGAGTCTTAACACTGTAAGATTTTAAAAAATTTGGAGCCTTCAAAAAAAAAAATTTTGTACAAATTTTTTGTTAAGCCAATATTTTTTTAAGTTGAAACTATATAGGACTTTGACTGTAGCATGTAATGTTTGAAAAATTTTGTCCTTCAAAATTTTGTAACTTGTATAATGTACTAATTATTTATTAAATAGAATTTTTTTTTTCTTTTGAAGTTTATTGGTATACTAGATTTTGGACTTTTTTGTTCTAAAAAATAATTTTCTTCTTTTTTGCCATTTGGACCTAGGCCTTTTTTAAAAGAAAAAAAGTAAAAGCTATATAGGGCTTTATTAGGTTTTAAAAAAATTTGACTTTTTTTTTTTCCTAACAAATAGTTTTTTTCTCATTAAGACTAGGACTTTTTATTAAAAAAATAATGTAAAAATTATATAGAGCCTTGTCAAGTTTTAAAAATTTTAGCACTTTAAAAAATTGGAGGCCCTAGGGACGGTCTTGTTGGCTTCGGCCTAATGAAAGAGCCGGCCTTGGGCAATAGGCATGGCTTTTAATAAAATAGGTCTCCTATTTTGTGGTAGTCGCTGGTTGTGTGTTGTTGTGGGTTTGTTTGGACGTTATTGTTGTAGTTTTTGTATTTTTTTGGTTTTCTCTTGTACTAATGAAATTTTAACCATTGCAGAAAAGAAAAACTAAAAACAATGAAATGAGGTAAAAGTGAATTTTTCTTAAAATACGAGGATAAGATACCTGTAACGTAAGCAAATCATAGCATGCTTACAAAAATTTATAACAGAAGTTGAAATTATAAGGAAATTGTGATTTTGAAGTTTAGGAATGTGTCATAATGAAAAAAAAAAAAAACGATTTTTGTGTTTTTATCAAGTTTTCCGTAAATTTTAATTTCAAAATCAAATTTTTGTATGAGTTCTTGATTTTCATTTTTGAGACTTGTGATTTGACCAGTTTGTCCGTGACAAACACGATTAAGGTAGTTTATTATACACACCCCTTCGGGATTGCTCACGATGCCCAACTCGCTGATTTTGCCGGATAGCCTTCAAAAGTTGAATAAAAAAAAACAAAAAAAAAAAAGGCAGACTTCACTTGGAAATTCAATCCCATTTCAAAAGCTCAGTTAAAAATAAAAAACTAAATGTGAAAATATCATTACGTAAAAGTTAATTTACAAGATCATTTGTAAATAACATTGCCAAGATAACCCATCTCTGAGTAATATTTCTCTTTTCTCCTCAAAAGCAAGATGGAGAAAAACATTGTTACCTCAAGCGTGGCCCTTTACGGCAGACAATCTCATCCACTAGCAAATTGGACGATACTCGAGTTGAAGTATGGCTGGCATATTCTTCACCTTCAACTGCTTCTATGTCCATCTCCAAATTGTCATCGGTAAGGAAATTGTCCCACTACCTATATGATTCCAACATATCATCAATTCTCTGATAAAACTTTCGCAAGACAAGCTTTATCTGGATCAGAGTAGCATATGATCAGATCACGTATTGGCCTCATGAATGTCACTATGATTTTCAGCTTCTTCCATAAATCATCATCCAGAACAGTTTTTCTCACCCGCTTTACTCAAAACCATATTGATCAAATCATTCTTTACCCGAAGAATACGCTCTAATACTAAAAAAAAATGTTGCCCGTATCTTCTCTGTTTGACTTGCATAACATCAAGCTCGGGAAATGTATGCATGTACAAATTTTTTTTTTTTTTTTTTTTTCTGGGTCTACAATAAGCAAACTGAAAGGGAACAAACCTTACACTATACAAAAAGGAGAAACGCTGTGCACAACCGCGGCTGCCCACTGGTGGTGTTGGGCAGCCGCGGTTGTGTTTAGCAAATCTCTACAAAAAGATCTACCAACTGTGCAAGAAAAGGATGAAACTACCCGATACCATGAGGTGGGAAATCTTGAGCCAATAGGTCCTTTTTAACTTTTGAGGAATAGTAAAAGACCATAACGGATAGGCTCTGAAGGTCTGTTTGGTAGGACTTTTTGGACTAGTTTTTTTTAGTTTATAAGCAAAAAAGTTAATTTTTTTTATTTTTTTGCCTTTTTGCTTATTTTTAGCTTATAAAAGCAAAATAGCAAAATCAAAGAAACTAAAAAAATACTATACCAAACAGGCACTGAATCTGCCACGAAGAACAAGTGGTAGATGAACTCTTTAACACCTTCAACGACTTTAAGAGCATCCGTCTGAAGTATAGCATTTAAAATTCCAAAAGATTGCACCATCCAACAAGCCTCTCCAAGTGCTAAGGCTTCCCCAACTAACCGTGAATCCCATAAAATTTTTGAATGTTTGCCAACCATCATCCTATCTGTCATCTCTCACTAAAATACCAGAGAAACCAAATTTACCTTGTGTAGAAAAGGCAAAATCAGAATTTACTTTCAAAAAGGAGGGGGTAGAGTCCAAAAAGAAAATTGAACAACTCCAGCATCTCTGTAGACTGTAGTTGGGACCCGACAAATTTAATGTTGCCTGCACATATTCCGCAACAGCTTTCGAAGTATTTGTGATGACCATAGTGGGATTTGGCAGGCGCTTCTCAAAGATCATGGCATACCTACCTTTCCATATATACCTGCATAGCATTGCTATCAAGGCTTTAGGGTCTTCACCTGACAGTAAGCTGGAGATGCTAGAGAAAGCTTCCAATGGTCGTTTATCAAATCTAGATACTGATACTATGGATGGCAATAGGTGCAGTGGACTGCCAAACCATACGCATTGAGTCCAAGGACATAAGAAAAAGAGGTGCTCAACTGTTTCCACATCTACCATCAAAATATTGAACAGGGGGGATCAGAGTGTATGATCTTTCTGCTGTATAAATTTTCTGCTGAAGGAAGTGCATTTTTGCATGCTTTCCAAAGAAAGGATTTGTATTTTGGATGAATCTTCATGGACCAAAGTCTTGTCCACAATTCAGCAGCCACCGGATAAGATGAACTACCTCTCTTGCAATCTTTCTTCCTGAATCGCCTCCAGCTATTCTGATAACCACTTTTAACAGAATAAGCCCCATTCGAAGATTTTGGCCATATAATTCTATCAGGTTCAGTGGATAAAGGTAAGGGGATACGTGCAATTTGAGCTGCAGTAATTGGATGAAAAAAAGTTTTAATAATTTCCATGTTCCGGGAGGCCTTCCCAAGGATCAAGTAAATCAGCAACTTTTTCCACCGAGGCCATAGGGTTAGCACCCGAAACATCTCTCCCTAGAATCCATTTATCTTTCCAGATACAAATGCTCTTACCATCACCCACTAGCCATAGGCATTCTTTTTTGAGCAAAACTCGACCTATGATGAGACATTTCCAACTCCAAGATGAGGCAGTACCTTTTTCGCTTTCCAAAAAGAGCAATGTGGAAAATATCAACCTTTTAAGACACAAGCCCAGAGGCTGTTCTCCTCTTGGATGAGCCTCCATGCTTGTTTATCAAGAAAAGCTATATTCATACGTTCAAAATACCTGAACCCAAGACCACCTTCAAAGTTCTTTTTGCTAATTTTGTCCACGGATGAGGGAACCCAGAACCGAGCAATTTTGCTACACAATTCATCACAAAGAGTAATGGGGAGCTTGAAAACAGACATAACATACATAGGAATAGCTTGAATAACTGCTTTAATCAAAATTTCTTTCTCTGCAGCTGATAAAAGCGATGCCTTCCAGCCTTCAATCTTTCTTAGGACCCTTTCAGCAAGCCAATGCAGAGATGCCTTTTTAGAATTTCCCCTTTCTGAAGTTGAACCCAAGTTTTTTCCAAAGTTATCTTTCAAAGGAATTCGAAGAATTGAAGCCAGTTCATCTTTGACTTCTTTTGGGATATTAGCACTGAACACAACAGACTTGTTAAGATTAACAAGTTGCCCTGAGGCATAGCAATATCTGTTGAGAATATCAAGAAGCACCATGCAATTAGCCTTGGAAGCTCTCAACAAAAACAAAGAGTCATCTGCAAATAATAAGTGACAGATTTGTGGACATGCTCTAGCAAGCAAGATTCCTTGTAATCTCCCCTGATGAACTGCTTGATCAATCAGAGTAGAAATACAATCCGCTGCTAGAATAAAGATATAAGGGGACAAGGGGTGGTCCCCTTGTCTCAATCCCCTATGGAGCTTGAAAAAGGGCAAATGATCTCCATTAAATATCATGCTATAAGAAACTGATGTAATACATCTCATTATCAAACTAATCCACTTATCGCAAAACCCCAAAGTTTGAAAAAGGGTCCCCTTGTTCATGTTGAGTTTCAAAGCTAAATTCCATTGCTTTCTTGTTGTGCTTTAAACCATGTAGTGCTTCTCGAGCTATGTATATGTTGTCTTGAATTTTCCTACCTTTGATGAAAAGCACTTTGATTTGGTGAAATGATACCATCAATGCAAGGCTTCAATCTGTTAACCAGCACTTTGGCAACAATCTTGTATGAAAATTTACATAAAGCTATTGGTTGGAATTGAGACAAAATTGCATTGTGCGTGATGCTGAAGTCCAGCTTCAGGGCTCTGAGAGTCTGTAGGGAGTGGTAGGCATTGTACAGGAGAGAGAGAGAGAGAGAGAGAGAGAGAGAGAGAGAGAGAGGGACTCAAAGAAGCCGCGGCCAAGACTATACAAAACTTGCGATGGAGCTGCTCAAGTAACCACCAGAAACACCAAATACCATACTCTCATTGAAGACAGCAACTTCCTACCACCATCTCTAGCAATGGAATAGGTATGCAAAGCAAATCAATCTACCCAACCGAGGAGCAGAGCAAGAAAAGACCCTCGAATGTTAGAGCAATTGCCTGCTACCCTCAAAAAAGACTTATTTTGCTCGATGAATTTGCTATATGGCCTTCAAAAGAAGACTCAGTTGGTTCAGTTTTGTTTTTATTGCCTTGGACCAAAAAGCCAACAAAAAAAAAAAAAAAAAGAGAGAGACAGAAACAAAGGGAAAGAAAAGAAAAGAAAAGAAAAGAACAATAGAAACAAAGGAAGAAAGAAGAAAGATAGTACGTAAAATAATATCCATAAAATATATCCTTGGAGAAGACTTGAACATAAAAGGGAGAACATATTTGATTCCGTAGAATGTAATTATCAGTGATGTTAGGTTTTAGATTAGCAAATTCTGAGCAAAAGCGCTTTGTATGCAATTTCAACATTTAGATAAACATGTCAGTGTAAGAATGAATCAAGATGCTGTAACTAAGGCAAAATAGTGAGTTGAAGAGATTACAGAGCGTTCGAACGGCAGTAGTGTCTAGACGCCTAAGCTGAGCGTTTGAATGGCATGGCATGGGTGTTTGAACGACGGGCAAGACCATTCGAATGCATGAAATAGAGTTACAGAAATACGAATCAAAACTCTATATCTTCATAGAAAATCTTTCCTAGTGCGAGATAAAATTCGTCCAAAATTCTACAAACACTTCAAACGCTATATAATCTCTCTGATTCTATGTATATAAATTCCTTCAGAGCCTTTATAAGAGTCTGGATTGTTTGACCAGAGCGAGTTGAAGGTCACACAATAGTGTTGATAAAGGACATGAATCCGCGGCTATGCTGGAAAGATAGGCACAGGCACAACTCTGGCTGTGCAGCGATGGAATCTATACAGAAAATTGCATTTGTGGGAGAGAGGACTCATGGGAGTGGTGGTTGAGAGACACAGATAACTCTGTAAAAATACACCGACATACACCAACCATGCTCAAGTCCAGCAGCCTCGGCACTCTGGAGTCTGTAGCGAGGGGTAGGCATTGTAGACTGCATCTTCCTATGACAAAATCTAGCAATGGAATAGGCATTCAAAGCAAGTCATCTACCCAATCCGAGAAAAGCAAGAAAAGACCCTCATCATGTGATACCAACTACCTGCCACCTGAAAGACCTCGTTTACTCGCTGATTTTGCCAGATGGCCTTCAAAAGTTGAAGAAAAAAGCAGACTTCACTTGGAAATTCAATCCCATTTCAAATGCTCAGTTAAAAACAAGCGAAATGTGAACATATCATTACATAAAAGTTAATTTACAAGAACATTCGTAAATACTATTTGCCAAGATAGCCCATCTCGAGTGATATTTCTGTTTATCAAAAGCAAGATGGAAAAAAAAAACATTATTACCTCAAGCGTGGCCTTTTACTGCAGACAATTTCATCCACTTGCTTATTGGACGATACTCGAGTTGTAGTTTGATAAGCCAAGGGGGAAGTTGCGGTGCTGAAAGGCAGGGGCTGTGAAACATTAATTCCATTAGCATGAAGTAAGGCTTACTGTTTATCTTCAATTGCTTCTATGTCGATCTCCATATTGTCATTGGTAAGAAAATTATCCCAGTTCCTATATGACTCATAATCCTCTTGGTTTCTTGTCAACAATCGATGGTTATAGTGAACATAAACCAAGGATTCTGTATGGCCAGCATTCATCGTGTTTCTCTTGACATTGCGGATGCATTCACAGGTAGTCAATTCTCTTTCAACACAAGATGTGTTAACAAATTGGGATAACACCTTAATTGCCAAACTGTAGAGCTCTGGAGCACTTGCACCATATAAATGCCACCATGATAGTGCAGACATGGCCTCTCTATCTATTATAGCTTGAGCATGAGCAAAAGAACCTGCGTTGCTGACAAAATCACTGAGTTGCTGTCGAAGTAAAGATGCTTCTTCGGAGTCCCTTACAAGCCGATCAATAACATCTAAATAGACCTTTCTGAACGTCGGGATCAGCATGAGGTTTCTTCCTTTTCTTTCCAACAGGAGCCAAACTTGATAACCGATAATCTGAATAATAGTGTGGAGTACATAGGCAACAGTATATAGAGGTACATCCATCTTGTCCCATCGTCCAGTAACAAGATTTTGGATGCCTCCATTCAGATCAGCATCATTTGGCAATGCCACTTAATGGATTCCCACATATCACCAATTCTCTGATAAACTTCCCCAATACAAGCTTTATCTGAATCACAGTAGCATATCAGATCCCATATTGGTCTCATGAACATCACCATGATCTTCAGCTTCTTCCAGAAATCATCATCCAGAACGGTTTTTCTCACCCCTTCATGCTCCATCTTTGAATTGGACCTACCTCTCTTGAGTTTATCCCATTCCTCACTTAAAACCATATTAATCAAAGCATTCTTTACCCAAAGAATACGCTCTAATACTAAAAAATGTTGCCTGTATCTTCTCTGTTTGACTTGCAAAATATCCAGTTCGGCAAATCTGTGGAATATGTACAATGACAAACCATGATTTTTCAAATAGTCAGTGACCCCTTTCACCTTATTGTAACAAGTAGCAACAAAGGACATAGTAGGGTCCATTGACTTCACCATATCTTTCAACAACAGACTAAGAGTGTGAGCTACACAACCTGACCAGAAAATATGACGATATGCTGTTTCAATTATTTTTCCAGCAGCGTTACAAGTAGGAGCATTGTCAGTCAAAATTTGCACAACATTAAAGGCACCCACAAATTCAACTGCTTTTAACAGAAGTTCAGCAACAAATTCACTTGTAATGTCATCTGTCAAACAATCCAGTCCACCAATGAGAATAGCCCTATGATATGAAACTGCCATTACTTTGATAAACGATTTGTTCTTAGCATTCATCCAACCATCTGAGATAACAGAAACCCCATATGTTGGCCACTGTTGCTTAATAGACATCAACTCTTGATCAACTCTCATTTTTTCCTTGTCAAGAAGTGTTGTCTTTATCTTCTCTAAGCTTGGTGGCTCATACCCTTTAGGTGCTTCATTGATAGCTCGAACCATATCAACCCAGAATGGAGACTTTGCTATATTCATCGGTATTCCACTGCCGTAGAAAAATCGTGCAACTGACCCATCTGCCTCATCTTTGGAGGATATTCTGTACTTGTCAGAGATCTCCTTCCCTTTGTCGATGGACACATTTGCAGTTGTTTTGTATGCCTGTGGAACAACTTGAAAACCCGAAAGAGGCGTTCTGCGAGTGCAACCACCAAAAACTCTTTTGGCTTCATCTTCTTCCTTTTTCATTTTTTCTGTCTGTTCCTTATTGACTTTTGAGCATAAGGCCACTCCCTGAGATTTTTGTCCAGGCAACAACCCAATCAAGTGGGCCCTAATTCGTGAATATGTCCCTGTGTAGGGTTCTGATTTGCACCCAAAATTGCAATTCCACTTACTGCCACTATCAACAACCATAGTTACATATCTTTTAAGTGGAGTGGAAGTCAGCTCTCTTGCCTCATCTTCAATATGTTCATTCTTAACAATCGAATTCACAACCGACACTGAATCTTGTTCATTGTGTTCATCCATATCAATCCTGACAGAGAATGAAATCAGCATAATCAATCTCATATAATATTTTCAGAAGAGACATTTCTTGCAACTACCATGAAATTAACCTTGCACTGGAAATGAAATACTTGGAAGGAGTGGAACAAGGTCGAGAGAGAGAGAGAGAGATGATAACATTTTCTCCAGAGATTGCAATTAATAATTTAAACATACTTCTTACACTGACAGTCATCAAAATTAAAACAATAAAGTTCAGTTTTGTTCATGATGAAATTATTTTTGAACGATATGGTATTATTGTTAAATCCTGAAAAGGGCAACTTCCTGAATGAGTGAGAGTGAAGGATGCCAAGGTGGAGTCATTGATGTTTGATAATCTCATTCCCCTAAGCCCCCAAACACACCAGGAATCTCAAATTAGCCTGAGGTAATGGTCTCTTTCATAATCTAGCTTTTGAATTCAAATTTCAGTTTTCCTTGCCAAAAAAAAAATAATTCTTCATGCACCTCACCCCACCCCAACCCATAGACATTCGCAAGCGCGCGCGCCCACACAGAGAGAAAGAGAGAGAGAGAGAGAGAGAGAGAGCTAGCTCATAACAATTCTACTCCGGCAGGACATAATTACTGTGTAACCAGTGTCAGCTGGCAAGCAGGTACAAAACCATTGAACAACAAGAGAATTTCGTTAATGGAAAACTTCAGTAGAGAACATTACCATTCATGAGGCTACTACATCATGCTAGTGTTTAACAATGACGTCCGCTAACATTTAGACAAGCACATCTAACTCCTGACAATAAACTGTGAAATTATAAGCTAATGCTATCAAATTAGTCAATACTGTTAAAATAGCAAGGAGTAGCAGGGTCCCGGAGCAAGCCTTGATAGTCCATACAGTCTTTTCTTCTCTCAATAACATCTCTGATTTCATGTGAATGGATTACCTAATCAAGCAGTGATGGATGACATTTTGAAGTAAACAAAAGCTACAGTGTCAAAAAATAAAATCAAATCGGCAGGATTAACTAACAAGATTTAAAGAGGAGGGAGAGAAGGGGTGAAGAGCAGGGGCAGTTCTAGTAACAAGGATCAATAAATTTACACACTAATTGGTAAGAGAAAACAGATGAGAAGGGAACACGAGAAGAGAAAGGATTTGTCCATTTAGTATCATTACTGAAAACTGTTTTATATTAAGGAAAAGAAAAAAGCTGAGAATGACACTAAAAATGCATTTCTGGAAATGTTTCAGGGGTTTCACTGATAAATCAAGTATGTCTTGTGCCAATTAATGCTTTCCATATGCATTTCTAGATATTTCTGCGGACGTTTAGATAGAAGTACAAATATTTGCTAGAGTTTCGCATAACACTGAAAAAAGATAAGTGCAAGGACATGCAAGTCATTTTATTAATTGGAAAAAAAAATGGTGGCAATTAAAGAATACTGTTGTTTGCATGGAAAATTGGATTTGGATTCAGTAGGTTCTTAGCCATATTAAAGAACTTCAATTTGCAACTTTCAACTTAACGAAATGCTAATACCAACAGAGAACTCTTAATTTATCTGAAGAAATCATCAAAAGCTACTGCACATCAGACACTCTCATCAGCCGAGAAACAATACTGTATGCTAAGTTACCGCCAAGATGCTAAACCAGAATGTTTAATGACAAAACAAACAGTATGACTTAATGATATGCCTAATCTATCATATATCCTTAAATCTGTAAGCATATGATTTGTCTTGCAAACAAGTGACTATAAAACTGCTAAACCAGAATGTAAGTATGAAAATGTTAGCTCTTATCTATTTCTTACGCATTTAATTTTTTTTGATAAGTATGAAAATGATAGTAATGAATTAAGTATTGCATTCAACAACCCAAGTTTGCATTACTCCTAATCAACCTCTCATTTGGAAGGACACAATTCCAGCTTGATTCATCAATTGAAACCTGAACCGACAATGTTGATGATGAAATGACAAAATTTCCTTACACTTGAAGATGTTTTTTGTTCAGGTTGATGGACACGACAGATTCCGGCTTTCTAAGTATCCTCTTACGCCTGATCCTGTTCCAGGTATTAGTGTCCCAAACTGCAGTTGCTGCTTCCTCACCTATTTTGTTCAGAGACTTCTTACTGAAGAATACAAAACATAAACACAACAAATGGATAAAACCACATGTATGGCATCCTATCTGAAGATCAGCACACCTTTGAAAATGGTGCAACATAATAATGGCTTAGCTGCATCTCGAGAAAACCGACAGCATTCTATCTTTTCATCCTGCAGAAAAAAATAAAATTGTCATCAAGGAACCGTAAATATAACAATATAATCTGCATTGTATGCCAGACCAAAAGAGAGAGATCAAATAATTTATACCAAGTCATGAGTCAACGAAGTCAACAGAACACCATCATTTGTCTTCCATATTAGTGCAGAACCATCAGTAGATGTTGAAGCTAAGAATTTTGAGTCTAGGCTGATACATACATTTCACAATACAAACAGTAAGGTGTGATGAGAAAATCATGAAATAGAATATTAATCAAAAAGAAAATGCGTGCATGTTTAGGCTAAATTTGAAAAGGCCCCCCCTCCCCCAGGTTATGCATTTTAATTTGCTAAAGTGCCTCTAATCTATTTTATCATCCTTATATTGCTTTAGGGCATGTTTGATTTCTGGGCCAGTCAAGGAGTCCTGGGACTATTGAGTCCAATGACTGGTAATCCAAAGACTCATAGTTCCAAGCTATCCCCAAGTCCCATGTTCATTTACGCATGGGATAAAAGTTGGGATTATCTTACCAAAGGTGTCAAATTATCATATTACCCCTGACTAAATAACAAATTTAATTTATTGTCACTTAATATGGATTGATTTATTATACAGTATAAAGTATAATTATAATGTATTATATATTTTAATATTATATAATATCATTATCTAATAAAATGAAACATAATATATAGTAGTATATTACACAAATTTATACATTTATATTTTTATATATATATTTTATGATATTATATATTTTAATGTATTATAATGTATAGAAGCATGTCACACAAATTTATTAATATATAATAACATAATATAATATTACCGTATTTTAATGTATTATAATGTAGTATACTATATAATACTGATATAATATAATTTCATATTATATAATATTATCATATTTTAATATATTATAATGCAATATAGTATACAATAGTAAATAATGTGATCTACTAGGGGTAATTAAGTCATTTCAACCCTTGTCCCAGTCCTAGGACTACTAAACCCACCCTCCCCCCAAGATTGCATAAGAGCTAGTATGTGATACTAGTAATCCCGATCGGACTACTAGTCGGGGCCTTATTTAGAAACCAAACACTGGACAAGCCCAGACTCCTTGTCCAATCCGGTCTTGTCCCGTGAATCAAACATGCCCTTGTCCAGGACTCCTTATTTTGGCATGTCGTGTCCGTGCTTCTTAGGAATATTCTTTTTCTCCTCCTCCTCTAATGACTTAATTTACCACTGTAATCTCAATGGCTTAATCTCTTTAGTTTTTCAACCAAAATTACTAATTCCTTAAAGCTAACCTTTTCCTGACAGTTTGGGCTGTACTCTGACACTCAAAACCCTTAATAGTTTCCATCAAGAATTTTCAAAAATCGATTTTTTGAAAATTCAGTAACTAATCACCTTTAAGCCCAGAAAATTGCAACATTTTTCCATCTATGATCCTTAAACTTATTACTAGACTTTACAACGCTAAACCTATGAGATTTTTATAAATTTTGCCCACTATAAACCTAATCATAGGCAGCATTCTTCTGAATTTTTTCATCTGTCCTGTGTTGAATAGTGTCCATGAGCTATAACTCAAAAGTGAAGGCTTGAGAACTTTCAAGTCCAAACCATGTTATTGGTGTTCATATAATATACCCAGAAAAAATTAAAATAAAATATAAAGAAAGAAAGAAGAAAATGAAAGTACAGTACATAGGCCTGCATGTATCAGACATAGTGTGCAAGAAATAAGAGAAATGAGAGCGCTTGAGTAGCCCAGCAAGCATACTCCTCTAAAAAAATTAGTTGTCACTATTTTCTATCCACAAGCGCACACCCTCATGCAGTGGGTGGGGAAAGAAAATTGTTTTCAAAGCCTCAACAAGGCGCAGACCCATAGTGATCAACCAGAATTTCAACTCTTCAAATAGCTCATTTGAACTATAAGTGATTTAAAATCAACAAACATTTTTAGCTATTATAGTTTGTATCTCTAGTTAATACATTCATGCCATCACAATTTCAAATTTTTATTTTTCATTCAATCCACAAACAGAGAAAGGGAGAAAAAAATTACTTGGGGACCACCCTCGTCGGGTACATGTGATACTCCAAGCTATTTAGGTGAAAACACAGGCATTACACCAGGAGGAAAAAATGAGTAATAACAAAATGAAATGTTTGTGAACATATTAACATTATAAGTGCACCATCCTTATTCCTAGGGTCTGATCATGCAAAACTGGCTTGGGATTTTCCTTTGAAGGAAGTTACCATTCTGAAATGAAATTAAGATGGACAGTTTCAGGCTGACAAGCAGAACAGAAAGTTTGAAACAAGTAAGAATTGGAAAAACAAGAAAAAATGAAAATATAAATATGAAGTGAAAGGAAGTATAGTGCAGAAACAATTCCCAAGTTAACCTCTATGGCACTTCCAAAAATAATATTATTGATGAGCTTGTTAGCTCGAACATGGGGAACCAGACTCATTAAGGGGAAAAGATTCACTTTCAACTTTACAAACATGCAAGCAATGGCATAGATACTTTTCTCCTAGTTTTTTTTTGGTGTGGGTGTGTGTTTGTGTGTTTTGTATGTTAAGATATACAGCAAAACACAAGGGTCCTACCTAAAATCCAAATCTTGGACTTGTTTGTGGGCTCTTGGCTCATCCAAGAGGATACGAAGGCTAGGCCATTCGAAAATTCTAAGATGCCCATCCTACAGATGTATCGCAAACAAAGAAACATGTTAGCATCACAAGGTCCTGCGAAAAGTAAGTTATCCAATTGATATACTATGCATGTTGACTTTAATTTCTTTTGCAAGATAAATTCAAGTGCCATTTAACTGAACATGCAATTTCTCACACGAGAGAGAGAGACAGAGACAGAGAGAGAGAGAATCAAAGAAGTATCTTAGTTTTAACAAATCAGTGGTCCCAGCAAGATAAAATTGCTTTCCATCTTCCCTCATATATGCTGTAGCTTCATTACAGAATTTGAGTTTATAGTATATACTCCAGTGCCACAACAAACTTCCAAATGTGTGATGCATTTCAAAATATGGAATACCCAATTGATTGCGAAAATGTAATGATAATACCATTATACATGCAGCTATCGATTATAAGAAAATATTGCAGAACAGGCACTCACCAACCCACCAGTGGCAAATCTAGATCCTTGAGCACTAAAAGCTAAGCATTTCTGAGGACCAACACCATGGAGAGAAAGTTCTTTAATCAACAGCTCGGTGGTTGCTTCTAGACCACATAACTAAAATAATCTGAGGAGAACAAAAGTACCTTATAAAATGTTATTTACTTGTTGAAACAATTTACCTTCTAAATTAAAAACACGACTAGCAATCCTAAATTTTCAAGCCAGTTAATGTCTAGCAGAATATAGCCAGCAAATAAGTAATCTGTATGGATACAATACATAATTCTTGCCAAACTAGGCATAAAATTAAAGGACAGGACTTACAGGACAGATAAATTCCATGACTTAGGCAAGGACATAAAGCTAATTCTGTTAGGAAAGTAAACATAGCTAGATTAGAATTACATGAAGTTTCAAAGGCATGGGGTGGTTGATTCTCTCAAGTGTATGCACAAGTAAAACTTCCCATATCTTGAAGCTCAAAACTGTTCATACATGCCCTTGAAAAACATAGGCTAGAGGCTTTAGAAATGCCTATCCGTTTGATTTGTTCAAATAAGATACTATCAATAGGAGTTCCATTATATGTTACCTGGAACGCAGATTGTTCTAATACGTGAAATGGGAACGGGAAAGTACGCTATATGCTCTAAAATATGGTAAGCACGGACATACTATTTAAGATGCCGTATCTATGTCCGACACATGACGGACACACATACTCTTTGAACATGCCGGGACACGTGTCCGGCACGCCAATTGACGTGTCCAATATTTTTGTTGATAATTTTTTTAGTGAACATTTCTCGGACACATCATAGACACTCGTGTCCACTAGTTGGACACGTTTCGGGACACGACGAAGTAGAAATGTTATTATCAAAAGTATTAAATGAAGTCAAATTTATAAATTTTAAAACTTTAAAATACCAAGACATAAAACACCAATTCAATTCTTCAAATCCTCAACTTGTTAGTTGTTGTATTATAATTGTGACCTTATTTACTTGTTTTCATATTATTCTTGGTGATTTATGAATTTTTTGTTCATATACACAACAAATAAAAATATAAAATACTATTTTTTTGGCCGTGCCTCTACCGTTTTCGTGTTCTCATTTTTTGAAAATGCCGTGTCCCATGTCCATATCTATGTCCGTATACGTATCCCTATTCATATCCGTGCTTCTTAGCTTGTATGAATTCCACTACTAGAATTTAAGGAATTCTAGAGCAATTTTCTTTTGACAATTAAACATCAAATAAAATATAAGCTATATTTTTCAACTTGATGATGTAGAAAACCCATTTTTAGGAGTATATTATGAATCATTTTTTTTTATATTATTCTGTTAAAATTCATTTCTTCCTAGATTTTTATTCATTATATTTGATTTTTTTTTCCTCTTCTTAGGTAGCCTTTAAGGAAATAAACAAAAAAAAAAAAATTTTAGGATCGCATTAGATCGCAAAATTTACTGTTTTGAAACAGAAGTGTACCTTGTTTTGGATTACCATTAAAAAATCATAAATCGTTAGGGTATTAGCATTTGGTCCCATTGTGGTATTATAAGGCCATAGCATGGCCGAACAATGGTTCGAATTTTGACCCACATCGGTTTCAAGTATGATCCGAAAAGGAAGATCTAGTAAGAAAGTTTGACCCAATAACCAGATTACCATCCATATCTCATAGATAAAACAACCACCAGAATTTTTTTTTTTTGTTTTGAGGGAAGGGCTAAGAACACACACACACACACACACACAGAGGGAGACACCACAACTCAGTCCGGATAAGAAGCCACTAACACCAAGCAACCCATCAAAACAGGAAGATTGGTGAAGGGCTAAATATTGAAGCAAGAATGCTTAAGAGACCGATGTGAATAAGAAAGCTTTGGCATGTGCTTACAGGCGAGTCCCCCATCGGTCTGTTAAACAACCAACAGATTGAATGTGAATAAGCTATGGTCCAACGCAATTATCATCACCAATACATAATACAATAGTTCACAAGTCCGTTCTATAAGTAATGATTTCTTTCCCACCTTCAAATCTCCATCGACCTAATGTTCCCAACTATTGCTAGATGATAGATAATACTCGGGTTTTCTTGTTGGTTTAGATCTGAATTTCTCAATTTGCCATTACTACCATACTGGCAGGCTAGGTTTTTCCACTGATTCACCAGTGACTGTATAGTTGATTGTTTGTGGAAAACATATTTATATAAACTGAGGCTATGGCAGAAATCCAAAGAGTTGATAGACATGATCACCAATTTTTGGGCACTGAAGTCATATATGCATGACTGCAATTTAATTATGGGAGACTGTTAGTCTCATTTATCTACAAAATAGTTTTTACTTCTATGCATTTTACAAACAGGCATTCACTTTTAAAATGTACAAGAAGTTACTCCTGGATTTTTCTCAGCCTTGTAATGCTTCATTTAAGGTCACCCAATATGTATTTCAATGCCAATATAGAACACATGAAAAACCTTGGAGCACCTATCTACACAACATTCGCACAATAATCAACATTCAAGACACATTGTGTGGTTATTGAACTTCATTGTAGGACATGATTAATAGATCTTGGCTGGGTCCGGGCTAGCATAGTGGTGCCCATTCCTAACCAGTTCCAAAGGGGACTGACTCCAAAGAGTTGCACTCAATTCTAAGAAGAATGCATTATGGAGAAAGATCAGCAATGCAGAAATTGGGAGCAAAACACTTTTGCAGAAGCAAGAAACCAGACAGAGCTTTCCTCGCTCTCCTCTTTCTTTCTGGTAGTATGCCAGATTAGCATTTGCTAGCAGGTGCATAAACCGCTACAATATACCCTTTAAGAATTAACAAGCTTGAGAGAACCAAAAACAATTAATTAATAAAATTTCTAAATGTTAAGTTGATCTATGATTTTCATCCACAAAAAAACTTGATAACAAGTTTATGATTTGAAAGAGGGAGGAAGAGAAAGCAAGAACATGCATACACATTCTCAAGGGAGATGTACTTGTTTCACAAAAACATATGCTTATGTCCTACCTAAGCCATTTAGAAAGCTCCTAATCTCCTTTATTACTAATAAATTTCTATAATTAATAATTTCTATATAGTATATACATGTACCGATGTACGTATATTCTAAGAACGTCATAAACAAGGTATCTTCAAATCTAGTACTTATAACATAACAAAATCACTAACTATCCATAGTGGAAAATGTTAGTTCCTAAAAAAAAAATTAACACAGATTGTGAAATGATAGTGTATTAACTAGTAGAGGGTCAACAGTAGACTGTTTCAGGTACTGGGAGTCTGGAACTTCATCTAGTGACGAAGCAAGTTTGGTAGTCAACTCACATCTCAACCAGTCTTAATTTCTTAGAAGTTCTCAAAATACTCATGGTCAACAATTGTCTCTTTGGTCTACTAGATAGAATACTCAGTTTCCTTACATTCTGATTTGTGTGTATAGTGTATACATATCACAAAAATACTTCCATATTGATGAATGTATAAAACATCAAAAGGTCTATTTACAAAAAGAATGCAAATAAAGCAACAAACGCTTACCAGAAAGAGATAAATCAAAACAATTCCAAAGGAATCAACATTTTCCTCTCAGCAAAAACTTTTACCTCTAAGTTGGTAGACATTGGGTTGAAAAGAAATTAAAAAAAGATCTCTCCAATGAATTGATAATGTCTCAAAGGAACACTAGTGGAGATGTTTTAGCAGTTTCCACCATGAGCCAATAAGGATGACCATCATAGTTTGTTGAAAGCCATATAAAAAAGCAAACGGCCAGTGATAGGAAATCACCCTGACCGGCCACTATGGTTAAAAAGGCAGAGAATGCTGCAAGATGACATTCACAATTATTGCCCATATGTGGCTGTTGTAGTTTTCCAAAGAAAAACCATCAATATTGAGCTTCACTAAATCATACTAATCCAAGTTCACCTACGAGCTTCCTATTTGAGTAAGAGGAAACAACACAACCCTATGGTGAATGACATCAAATGTCTACATATCAGACAATAGGAATTAACTCAGCACCTAGAGGTAATCGATCTGATTGTATCATACAACAGTTCTAGAAACATATGAATGCCCAAATCACTCTTATTCATGTTATCCAACATAATCACATTGTTCTCCAAATGAACCAATCTGGCAATCCCAAGGAACCCTTCCCTAATGCTACAACCAAGACAATACAGGAAGCAATCTGTCCTACAAGCCACAAAAGAGGAAACCACCAAAGCAAAACATCAAAGACACTGCGAACAAACGGATTATCAAATATCACTTGCACATAAGCAAATATTGTGAGGGATTTCCTTATCCTTTCTTCTAATTTGAAATATAGGTCAGACATGATGTCCAGGTTAAAGCTTTTAACTTTTAAGAGCACATAATAAGGGACCAAGACAGATTAAATTATATATACAAACCACATGAGAGGGGGCAGGAGGCCAAAAGAATGCATAGAAAAATAAAACATTGGCACATGAACCCAAATACAAGGTAGTTGGAATGGGGATAAGAATATAGATAGAATAAAATTTGTTCTATGTGCCTATCATCAAAATCATGATCAAATGACAGATACAACAATTCACAAATCTTTTACAGTAGAAAGTAAACATTTGCATACGAAAGAAATTGACATTTATTGCCTGCCTCGTCCAATTGCACACAATATATTCCATATCCTAAAAACTGTATACTCTGAAGTACCATTTGCCATCACCAGTTCCACAAACACCATAAACCATAAATAGCTGGTCAAGAACTCAAGGCACATATGTCTCCTAGAGTTCAATGAATTGCTAATATTGCATTTGGAAAACGTACGAATTGTTCCAAATATACAACATTATACATGGCTATTTTTACATTTTGGCAAATGTAAAATTATACTCATGAAATCATTTGGAAATTCAGAAGTAGAGGAAAAAAGAAAAAAGAAGGGTTAGACAGAGAAATGGAATTTTACTTGCAGTCACCGGTGGAGAGAGAGCAAACAATGTCATCTCCATTTGGATGCACGGCAAGGCTTACCGGGTCGCCTTCTTCAAACATATGAGTAGCCTGTAAAAGACAGCAAGAAATAGTTCAGGATATTCAATGTTGCAGATGGATTTAGAGAGAGAGCGAAATTCGGTGAAGAAATGAAGACATATACATATACGTATATATACCAAGGGTGGGCCTGAGAGAGAGGTGGAATTGGAATCGCAAGAGAAGATCTCGAGCAGAGCCGGCGACGAGTCACCGAACCTCGACTTGCCCACCACCACCATACGTTCGTATCCCCGCTGGCGAATCCACGATGCGCCGGTCACCGAGCCCCATTGTTGCCGCGACTGTGAATCGCGTGAGTTCTCCATAAATCATCATCAACGCGAGAGAGGGAGCGTGTCCTCCCTCGGCTGTTCAGGACCTGCTGGGTCGGGTTTTTGGGGTCCAAACTTCCAAGTCTTCCTGAACCGGACCTGGGTTTCTTCTGCAATCCATATGAATCATATGATTGTAGCAGCCAGTACAAGGTATCGAACGATGCGATCAAACAACGGGTTGTGTTGAACAAAAAAAAACAAAACAAAAAATACGATGCCATCAAACGTTAACCCAACCAAAGTCCCGGGTAGGTCTGTTCTCTTCGTTTTAAAAGACATTTGTTCTAATACTTCTATCACATAATTAATTAGAAATAAACATAATTATAAGGAAGGTGCTTGGCTTCACAAGAGTTTTGTTTTAATGACTTCAATTTTCAAGGCAGAGGTAAAAAAAATTAAGATGAAAATAAGTTATATTCACTAACTATTACTTGATTACTCTGTGACTTTTGTTTTATGAGTGAAGATTTACCAAGTGTTGAATAAAATGTCAAAATATGTGGAAGGTGAAAGTTGAAGAGGAAAGTACCATATACAATCTAGAATGGATTAGATTGTGAAAGGTTTTTGTGACACATCGGAAATATTGGGAGTGAGTCACAAAATTAAAAATTATTCTCACCTTTTACAGCACCATGTCATCATTACTCATTCTCTCGTAATGCAATGAGTTTTTATTAAAAAAGTGTTGAGCACACCCATTAAACCCACCTCAAAATTCACCTACAGGGAGTGACTTACAATATTATTAGAGTAATTAGAGTGACTCAGTGTTTCAAAGCACTGAACACTAATGCACAAAACTAGAAGTTCTTATAAGCAGGGGTAACTAGAAACATTTGAACTTTGGCGCATGAAAGGGAAAATAGCATTTCTAATCCTTATTAACCGAGTAACTTTCAATTCGATTTTCGTAAGTTTAAGGTTGGGGAAAACAATTTAGGAGTGTCTATGGTTTGGGTTAAGTTGGGTTTGTGCCAAGCCTAGAAGAGCCCCGATTTTGATCGATTCTAATTTTTTAGATTCAGAATCAAACCGTTTGTTTAATAGAACTGAACCGAATCAACTTGAATCGGTTACGATTGATTAGGGTCATTTGAGATTGGGGTTGGTTCGGGCCCATTCGGGTTAAGTCCCCTATTATATGTAAAAGTTTGCTTTATTGACTTAAATTTTTTTAAAAAGATTCAATTTTGTATCCTACTTTTAAAAAAGTTAAATAAAATAATGTACAAAACAAATCAATAATATTTAAGTACAATAAATAATGATTAAAGATATATATACAATATATATTTAAACTTTTACAACAAATCAGTTCTATGGTCAGATCTCGATTTTAAAAAGTGTTAACCTACGAGCTAAACCAAATTTATCCATTTTACCATTTTAAGATTAGAATAGAACTGAACTCTTAAAAGTTCCGAATCAAACAGATCAAAAGAGTCTAGATTAGTTTAGTTCTCAAGTTTTTTTATTCTTTTGTGCACCCCTAGGAAACATAGCATTTCTAAGCCTAATTAACTAAACTAGCTTAAGTTTTAAGTAGAATTTCATGAGTTTTGGTGGCATGAGCCGTGGTCCTTGCTCTATAGAAAAAAGTTTAATAGTTAAGTAGTACTGAGTATTTTGTGGTAATTCTTACTAAATAGTGACACGTAGTTGGTGAATATATTAATAATCTGAGTTTGTGAAACAGTAGAGAGACTTTTAAGAAAAAATAGTACTTAACAAAATTTGATAAGATGTTTCCTTAAAAGACTCTTCACTACTCTTCAATCTCATGTTATTAATGGATTCACTCACTACGTATCACCATTTAATAGAAATTAATACTAAGTACTCAATAATATGTGATCACTTACTATTTTCCTGCCTCACCCTTTTGATTTGCCGCTACATGAAGTCCAAAACTACTTCAACCTATTCTAGAGAGTCACGGTTTAGTGGTATTTGGATGAGCTAAGCTACCTAGATGGTTTAAGCAGGCTTTTATTTTTCATTTTTTATTTTAGCCCACTTCTATTTTTGATTTTTGATTCTACTAACTCAACCATAAAACAAAATAGCCACCAACTAAAAGCAATAAAGCCACCAATATACATAGTGAGGAGTGGATTTAGACCAGTCACATTGACACTCCCATACATGCATGTGCTAGACTATTAAGTTGAAGCAAAAAGAAGAAAAAGACCCGTAAATTCCACGTGAATTCTATGTGAGCTTGGTGTAAGATCCACATCAGCTCTATGTATCACATAACGTCATGTGGTGCTAATATATGGTTTTTCTATCCAGATCTCTAGCGGAAGCTGATGATTCATTTTAAGTGAAATCAATTAAAATGTATAATTTGTCAAAATTAAAATTACACAATCTAGGTATAATTTGCCCCAATCTTCAGGGGTGATAAAGTATAACTTACCCGATTCTCTTTTTAATTCTTTCATCTATATTATTATAAAAAGCAAACACTTGAGGTTTGCTGAAGCCTGTCACAAAGGACAGAGTGATAATTTTAATCTAACTTAACTAACTTTGAGTATATGAAGTTAGTGGGTAAGTGAAAGTTATGAGTGCACACATTATTTGTCACCACTTCTAGTATATGATATTTCTACATAAGAAAGAAATTATAAATATCCAAGTAGTTAGTGGTACAAAATGGTGAAAAAAGAAAAAGTTGCCTGACATATATCATTCTTGTTGTCTTAATTAGCCAGGAGAAATATTAAACTCATCCAATCATGTCAACTCAAGTTTTCTAATTTTGTTTAAATTTATAAATATGATCATATATCCGACCTAAATATGAAAAAAGAAAGCATTTCCGTTGAAATTGAGATGGAGCTCATTGAAATTGAGAGCATACATAATCCTCTAATGAGATGCACGTGTAAATGAATATAAGTCATCTATAGCTAACTTGAATAACTTGTGCAGAAAAATCCCTAATCTAAATTTCCCTTTGAAAACTAGAATATTATCACTTTGTCTTTTCTTAATTTATAGCAAACCAGAGGAAAACATAAATTCTTTGTTTTTGCTATTGGTTGCAATATTAATTCACATTACCAAGCTTGCTTCAATATGAATCAGCCATCTACTCTCTAAAACTAGGAAACCTTTGCTAGGACTAGAAAACCTTGCTAGTGATGGCTCTTTGAAGTGATTGACGCGGATCTACTGAGGAAAAAAAAAAATCTAATTGTCAAGTAGTACTTCAATGCTCATCTTTATTAAATAGTAATTATGTGAGCTTTTATTACATTATTAATATTAATTTATTATAAAATAAATGTCACATGGCAACATGTAATATGAATGATTATTGAAAAACTCAGTACTATTTGACTCTAGACTTTTTTTCAATCTATTATGATGCAAAATTGTTAGAGCTAACTTTTTTTCACAGTATTTTTATCATGGATAAACACAAGCAAGTTTCACATGTATATGATAATATAGATCCTACAATCTTGTATCGAACTATGATAAAAATACAGTGAAAAAAGAAGAAGCATAGCTGTAGTATTACCCGTTGAGATAACATGAGAGGACATAGTGGTGGCGGTGAAAAAGGCAAAATATCACAAGATTTTGCTCAATTTATATAGCAGCTTGAGATTTGCTATTTGCAGTCGCGGATGACGCGACTGCAAATAGACTTTCTCATAGCAGTTTTTCTTAGGCTTATTTTACTGTTATTGCAACTGTATCTAGTCCAGTTGTTTTTAAATTTTCACTTCTATAATTTGCATTAAAAAAAATTTACACTTGAGAAATAGTAATGCTCAACAAAATTAGCGATTCCTTAACCTTCTTCTAATTTTAATTTTTTTTATTTTAGCCGAATACCAAAAATAGGGTTTTTTTTTAAGGTAGATTTCGTCGCTAAAATAAGCTGTCGCTTATAATCTAGAGACATTTTGTATTTCGTCACAAAAACATTAACTAACATATTGACTCTTTAGCGACAGTTTTCTGTCATAGCCTTTTAACACCATTAGCGACGGGGAAACCGTCGCTAATACCTTTAAAAAAAATAATATTTTCGTAAAATTTAGAAATAAAGTTGGTAATTTCCTTGCTTCACCTAAAAATATACACATTTAACCACAAAAATTAAGAACCCAATTAACAAAAATCATTCACGCATTGAAATTCAAGTAGTTACAGAAATATTTAAGCAAGTTAATAATGTTTTAGCATTTGTCCACACATAAAAATACAGAAATGTGTATCCTCCAAAACCATACCCACAAAAAAAAAAAAATTACAAAGTCCATTGCAAAATAAGTCCATATAGATACAACATTGACCTAGTCTCTATGAATTGCCTGAGAAACAAAAAACACATCATATAAATATCATATATAGTAATAAATATAAAATATTAAATACACATGCATGAAATATATGAACTAGAGAAATAAAAATGCAATTTACATCATGAGTGCGCCAAGCTACATATTGACTGACAAATTCTTCAACAAATTTATTACCTTGCCGAGGTCTTTTTAGGAGTGTAAGATTTTCTTGCATTTTTTACAAAAACTTTATAAAAATTTAGACCGAATGGAGATATTTGTCTCCATCTAATAGGAGAGATCTCACTTTTATATAAAGAAGAAACCAAGATGACGTGATACTCTAAAAATACCGAATAATTGTTTTCTTGTCTGACCTTGTCGGAGCGAACGTAAGGGTGTCAAATAACATTTTAACCCTTCCTAACCTACTGAATTTTTAATTTAATGCCACAAGTCAAATTCTTTATATATTCTTTAATTTATATACAGTGTATGTATAGATTCATGCGTTTACACGGAAGTTCTAGAAATTTCTCTCATTTCTTTTTTGAAACCTTTCTTGCTTTAAATCCAAGGATGCCATGACAACAACTGACACAAAGAAATGCCACCATCGTGAATCACCATATGAAACCCCAATTCTTCAAATCGTTAAAACCCAATCAACCACTGTCACAATCCCTGCGACCGTCGGCACCACCAAACGCATCAGCACCATCATCAATCACCCACGAAAACCCGAGATTCTTCGAGTCCCTAAACCTATTCAACCATTGTCAGCATCCCTGCAAACCTCGGCCGCCACCCAAAGTGGCAGCCATCAACATCATCCAAGCAACACCACCCAACGCAGCAGCCACCACCACCATTGCGATCACAAACCCTAACCCACTGCCAAATCACCTTCGAACACCAATGCCCCTCCTCCACCTCTGCCTCTTCTTTTCTCTCACCCAACCAGCATCCCCTACACCCACACTTACCAGCTCTCTCTCCCTATATATAAATATATACTCATGTGTATGTATATATATCTCTCCACATATATATATATATATAGATATATATATTTCGATGGTAGAGAAAAAAACAATTTGACAAGAACTGAATTCTGAAACCTCAAATTGCTTATGGGAAGCAAATGGGTTGGGCCCCAATCTCTTAGTTCCTTCTGTAAATTCAACAAGAACAAAGGTTTTCATTGATTGGACACAAATGAAAAGCAGGGTGAGAGAATTAGCTATGTTTTTTAATAGAAGCAGGAGGGGCCATGGGTGTGGCAGCGGTGGGGTGCATTGGGTGTGACTGGCGGTGATGACTGCACTGGGTGGGTGCGATGGGAGGTTGATCTGTTGGTTCAGCCATGGTGGTGATGGCCAGCTTTGGGAAGGGAAAGATCTCCTGGCCACCGCCACCATCGTGATCTTTCGTGTGTGTGAGGAAAGAGAGACGTGCACTGCTGGATGCAGGAGAGAGACGTGCATTTGAGGATAAAATAGGAACTTTGAAATTAAAAAAAGTGATGCTGCAAGATTCTGTTAAGTGCCATAACGGCAATTTAACAGGAAGGGGAAATTTGTAAGTAAAAACAAACAATAGGCCACGCCAATGGAAATTTCAAAACCTTAAGGAGGGCAGTATATTAGTATTAGTTAAGAACGCGAGGTCGATGTAATTAACCCTATTTAAAATTGGGAAATGCTACGGATCCCCCCGTAGACACACATAGGGCGGGTAGGAGTCAAAACCCCTAAATTTAAATTGCTATGATATCACATGTATTTTTAGTATTTAGAAGGAGAAATAGTACATTAGCCCCTCTTCAAACTTCAAAAAATTTTGTTTAGATCCTGTGTATTTTTGAATTTTTATGATAAAAATTATATATTTGCCTTGTTAAAATATAAATAATTTTTTGCCTTGTCCCTTCCAAAAGTTTCTTATATTAAATGTTTTTTTACTTATTTCAATATTTGTTATTAAATTTTTTTTACTTATATTTCAATATTTGTCATTGATCATCCAACTCCTTATAGTTGAATTTAACTCACTTAGATTATTTGTTTTTACCTTCCACATATTTACATATATTTATTAGTATTTGCATTAGTGATATCTTTTTGGTAAATGTAAAATTTTTATTACCCTATTTGAACAATTTTTTTATTAATTTATTTGCATTTGTTTTATCTGTGGGCCCAATAAGAGCCAAACCCAAGATCAGGAAGAGACCAGTCCAGTGAGGTCGGCCTATGGATGCCGACATGTCGGACTAGGCCCATGCCGATCAGAGATAAGGACCCAAAGGGGCTAGTCCATGGATCTTAATCCCAAAGATATTAGGACTAATGAAATCCATAATACAAATTATATTCCTAAGTAAATTAGGATGAATAAAAAAAAAATCCTATACATTAAATCGACTCAATCAATAAAGATTTTTAGGAAAAAAGTTACTCTAATTCCTAAAGAGAACATGTCATTCTGAAACCTATAAATATCCCCATGCACTAAAGGTGTAAGGGACATTCACTTGAGTTCTAGCTCTCTATATTTTGTTTGATTCATTGTGATTAAGCTTGTTAACTTAATCATCGGAGTGCCTTTGGCCCAAAGAGAATCGAGTCATTCTCATCGTCTTCTTCTCTTGCAGATTATTCGTGCTTGTCGATTCGGTTTGAGAGTTCAACTAGAACTTCCTAAAAATCCCACTTACAATTGTCGCTGTCTGTGGAAAGGTCTATACAATGATGAGTACCGGTTATCTTAGAGGATGAGTCAATCCCATCGACAAGGAACTAGAAGACAGCCATGACGTCCGTAGTCGAGACGTCACTCACTAGTCAAGTCGTCATGACGATGATTTAGTGCGAACTCTGGGAGAACGTTTTATCAGATCGGAGATATGAGTCCTTAGAGGTAACCAGCCGGAAGGACAGGAGAGTCTAGGACGGGCTCTGTAGTATGTCTGAAATCCAAACCGCCCAAGGAACTACCGCAGGAACTTGAATCCATTACCATCTAGTGGCCGCATACCCAGTGATCGCTCCCTAAAATGGTGATACTTAATCGCAAGTGCACGGCCGCGATGTAGTAATAATTTCTCGTAAGTACGAGGTCAATCCCATAAGGAAGATGGTTTACGTAAATAGAAAAACTTACCGTGGGTTAAAAATCTTAGGAAAAACACTCCGATAAACAAAAATATGATTTTAGGTTAAGGAAAGATTGGTTATCTAATTTAAACTAAGAAATAAAAAGTCTCGGGATTAATAGATCCAACTAATTGCGTCTTTTAGAATTGCGAAGGAGATAACATAATAACTCAAATCCTTCGACTACGTCACGAATCTCGGATTTGAAAGATTTAGCGATAAAATCAAGTGTTCTTCAAAACTTCAACTTCTAGAATAAATCAGGTTTTTAAAATCAAGGACGAGTACCATCGATTCGTGCAGCGCATATACTAATTATAGATTCATGCATAAACATTACCGAACATCGATTCGCGCAGCACATATACTGAATATAGATTCACACATAAACATTACTGAACATAATCAAACGTCCAGGTTTCCGAAGGTTTCTAGAACGAAAAAGCAGAAGAAAGAAGAAACATAAAATTTAACTTTAAAACCAAGAATGTACCTCTTTCGTTCATCCAAGATCTTCAATTAATCTTCACAATTGATCCCAAGATGGAATCTAGCTGTAAGCACCCCATTTTTGCCCTCTCGACAATCTTCGGCCCGACTGGACTTAGTTTTCAAGCATTAGAACACATGCAAGCCCAAGACGGGTCTTTCAAACTCCAATCCAGCCAACTAGTCACTTCCCGGACCCATAAAGCCTAACTGAAGCCATAAACACCATCACGCCCCTAGGCATTCTAGGCAGTTTTTCGGGACCGGGTGGTCTCCAAAACCAACACCATCCAGGTAGCTTTTTGAGACCGGGCAGTCTCGAAAACCAAAGCCATCCAGGTAGCTTCCCGAGATCGGGGGATCTCAGGAACCAACACCTTACCAAGTTCTAGACGGTTCACTTCTGGCGCCTGCTAGCCTGCCAATGTAAAATGTCTGTTATTCAATAGTTCTCCAAGACTAGACATTCTCAAAGACCAACACCACCCTCACAGGTAGTTTTCTAAGATTAGGCGTTCTCAGAAACCAACACCACCCTACAGGTAACTCTCTGAGACTAGGCGGTCTCAGGGACCAACACTGCATAGGTAGTTTTTTGCCTATTAGCTAGACTAGGTGAAAAATGACCAAACCTGCCCCTTGGGCCTTCAGGCACATTTTGAGAAAGTTTAAAATCCCTCAAAATGGTAAGTCCACCCTTCCAAAGTGCTACTAAACAGTTAGGCGTACTCCGCACACCATTCGATCCAATTTCGGTCTCATTCCGGCTAACTCCAATCAAAATGACCGTTTTACCCTTGAACGCCCTAGCACCACACAGATCCCATCGAGCAGTGAAAGACTCTCTCGAGATCATCCCTGAATGACCCGACATGCTTAACATAACACTCTGATCCATTCCTGGCAATTTTTAACCAGAACCAGCCAAAATGACCATTTCGCCCCTAGCTACCCGAACACACCCTGAAAACAACACCGGCCTTAGGATATTGAACAACGGGTCTTGCCATACACCCCTGTTTAACCTAATGAGGTCCTTACAACACTAAAGACCCCCAACTTGATAAAAGTTCCCTGGAGCATCTCGCAGACGCTCTGTTAAAATTGCATTTTCTCTAGATTCCCTGGTTATAACGCTGTAAGCACCTCATTTTTGCTCGCTCGGCAATCTCCAACCCGACCGGGCTCGGTTTCAAGCATCTCAACACATGCAGACACAAGATGAGCCTTTCAATATCCAATCCAACCAATTGGTCACTTCTCGGGGCCAAAAGGACCCGCGGGAGCCATAAGCACCATTATTCCAAGCAGCTTTCCGGACTTAGCGGTCCTGGAAACCAACGCCATCCAGGTAGCTTCCCGGGATTGGGCGATCTCGGGGACTAACACCTCATCAAATTCCAAACGGTTCACTTCTGGCGCCCGCTAGCCTGCCAACGTAGAATGTCCATCATTTGGTAGTTCTCCGAGATTGGGCATTCTCAGAGACCAACACTACCATTCCAGGTAGCTTTTTGGGACCTAGCGTTTTCAGGAACCAACACCACCCCTACAGGTAGTTCTCTAAGACCGGGCGTTCTTAGAGATCAACACTGCACAGGTAGTTTTTTGAGACCGAGCGATCTCGGGAACCAACACCTAGGTCAACACCAACGCCTGCTAGCTCGACTCGATGAAAAATGACCAAACCCGCCCTTTGGGCCTCCAGGCACGTTTTGGGAAAGTTCAAAATCCCTCAAAATGATAAGTTCATCCTTCCAAAATGTTGTTAAACCATTAGGCGTCCTCCGCACGCCATTTGGTCCAAATCCTGTCCTATTTCGGCCCACTCCGGTCAAAATGATCGTTTTGCCCCTGAACACCTCAACACTGCACAAACCCTACCGAATGGTAAAAGACTCTCCTAAATGTTGCGCCCAGATTTTTCGCACTCGAGGAATACACACACAAGCAGGAAAAACACTGTACTCTCTCGTTAGAACTCACCCTCCTAGAAGAATGAGTGTGACTAGGTTTAAATTAAAAATAGATTTGAATAAAGGGCTTTTGAAAAACATTTGGAGTCGCCACCTAACTTGATTAGGGTGAGTTAGGTCACCTAAAAACTAAGAATAATCCGAAGACTACACTTAGGGTTTTTGAAAATACCACCTCAAGAAAGGGTTTTTAGGAAAATAGGTTATTTGGCAACCTTTGAAAAACATTTAAGCCCTTTTTGAAAATAACTCCGTTTTTGGTCTTTGAAATCAGTGATCTAGCTTCGGAGGTTGGTTATATGTAGGGAAGACGCACTAAGCCATCACCCTACCTCGCCCTTGCGGTACCTACATGTTAATCTACCCCAGATTCACCTATGAGAGTCTTCAACTAACAACTGTTCAATCCTATTCACTTTGAAAAAGAATGTTTAAAAAGAAATTAACATGATGCATGATATGCAAGTGCAAGAAAAGAGAAATGAAAAATAGATTTGGAAAGAGGAATTTGATTTGATTTTAGAACAGAGATTTGAAAAGAGATTGGAATGGATTTGAAAAGATAGATTTTGAAATTGGAAAGTTTTAGAAATTGAAAATAGAAATTTGAAATTGGAAGTTTGAAATAGATTACGGAATTGGAGATTTGAAAAATGTTGTGGAATTAGAAGTTTGAAAAATTTGGTGAAATTTGAAATTTAAAAAATGTGAAGACCGCACCCATGAGGGTTGCCTACGTATCCTTTTGGAGGAATCAGGTCAGTTGTAATTTGGACAAGAGTCCGATTGAAAATAGAAGAGTTGATTTGGAAAAGAGTTGGAGTTAGAATTCGAATTGGAATTGGAAGAGTAGGAAATTTGGACTTTGATTGGAAGATTTGAAAAGACTTGATTTTGGAAAGCTTGGTTTTAGGAAACCTAGACTTAAGAACTTAGAAAAAAAAGATTGGACTTGACTTAGAAAAATAGAACTTGGAAGAAAGCTTAGGACTTGTTTTGGAAGGATTGAGGTTTAGGAAAGCTAGACCTAGGAAAGACGAGACTTAGGAAAGACTTGAGATTTAGAAAGATTTGACTCGAATGTTGGACTTGGAAGATTGGAGAAAAATTGGAATTAGGAAAGGTTCAAATTAGGAAAGTTTTAAAATAGGAAAGTGTCATTTTTGGAAAGTTTCGTTTTCGGAAAGTTTCAATTTAGGAAAGTGTTGGATTAAGAAAGTTTCATCTTAGGAAAGGTTTCGAATTAGGAAAGTTTTCGAAATAGGAAAGTTTTGCTTTAGGAAAGTTTTACATTAGGGAGGGTTTCGTTTTAAGAAAGTTTTGAGATTAGAAAGTTTTGAATTTGGAATGTTTTGAAATAGGGAAGTTTTGAATTAGGAAAGTTTTAAATTAGGGAAGGTTTAGATTTAGAAAGATTTGAAGTTTAGGAAAGTTTAGAATTTTGGGAGGTTTCAAAGTTTGAGTTTTAGAAAACACTTGAAGTTAGGAAAGGTTTAAGTTTAAGAAAGATTTGAAAACATAGATTTGGAAAGTTAAGATTTGGAAAGTGATAGAATTAGGAAAAAGTTGAATTAAGAAAGATTTGGAAGCTTAATGTTTAAGGAAAGATTTAAAAGTTTAGGTTTAGGAAAATTAAGGTTTAGGAAAGTAGGAGATTAGGAAGGAGTTGAATAAGGAAAGATTCGTGTTTGGAAGGAGTGAGATTCCTATTTTCTAAAACAAGGGATTGGATTTTGTTTTTAAAAAAAGATGTTTTGATTTTGTTTCAAAAAACGGAGGAATGGATCTAGTTTCCTAAATGGGAGATTGGATTTGGTTTCCTAAAGGGAAAGTAGGATTTGACAAGGATTTAGAAAAGGAAGTTTATAGAAACCCTAAATTTGGAAGTGTATAGCTTTGATGTAGAAAATAGGTTTTGGAAATATGTATAGTTTTGATGTAGAAAACAAGAGGTTTTGGAAACCTAGGTTTTAAGGCAAGTTTGAAAACCATATTTTTGGAAAGAAAATTAAGGTCTCCTAATCGTGGCTCTAAGGCTTGACTTGGGCTCTAAGAAAAGGGATTTTTGGAAAGTGTGTTTTTAGAAACGAAGATTTTTAAAAGGGAATCCTAGAGAGGAGTTTCTAGAAGGAAGATTTTGGAAAGAGAGTTTTTAGAAAGATTTTTGGAAAAAGATTGTTAGAGAGAGTTTTTAGAAAAGAGATTTGAGAAGCGTTTTTAGAAAGTGGATTTTGAGAAGAATATTTTGGAAAGGAATTTAAAAGGAGAAGTTTTAGAAAATAGATTTTTGGAGGAGTTTTTATAAAATAATTTTGGAAAGAAGAGTTTTTGGAAAGCATGTTGAAAAAGGAGGTTTTAGAAAAAGAGAGTTTTTTGGAAAGTATAAAAACGTCTCACTTTCCTAAAGCGATTCTAACCATAAGAAGGTTAGAACCACCTTAAGAAAGTGGTTTTGAAAACAACAAGGAGTTGAAAATATGGACCATGTTGGTCACTTTAAATGTAACACTTTCCTAAAGCAACCCTAGCCATGGAGAGGCTAGAATCACCCTAGGATTATGATTTTGAAAACAAGTTTTTGGAAAAAGAGATTTTGATACAATTTTGAAAACAAGTTTGAAAACGACTTTTGGAATAATGCAAGAATCATGATATGCACAATGCAAATTTGGAGTCGTGAACATACAAGGTTAAGGCGTCACCACGTAATCAAGGGGGCCGAACCCACGTGGTCTCCGGTTAGACTAAAAGAAAGCCCCCGACATGGTGACCCTCCAATAGTCTAATCCTACACATGGATCGAGAATCCTCTTGTTTCAAGCATGCAAAGAAAGAGGGGGAAAGAGATGGGGGATTAAAATAGAGAAAACCCAAGCGGGTTAGGAGAGAGAAGAGAGAGGGGAAAGTGCGGAAATTTAAAGAGAAAGCCTTATCTTGTCTTGTTTATTTCACTTTACCTTGCGCGCCTTGCTTTCTTGCTTTTTCTTCAGTCTTTACTTCAGTTTTCGAGAGCTTTGTCTTGGTTTTCGAAAGCTTCGAGTTGCAGCAATCCAAGTCTTTAATGGAAGGTTGGAGACTTGTGTACAAGTGTATAAGGGTGTGTATGAGTGTATAGGAGGCTAGGGCTTGGTGTATGGTGGCTAGGGTTTGGAAAATCTAGAGAAGCTAGGGTTTAGGAGGAACTACGAGCTCTGTATATCAAATATTAGGTTTTTTAGACTGAGTTTGTGGACCTCTTTCACGCTAAAAGAGGCTCTGTATTTATAGAGGTGAGATAGACCTGGCGCCTATTGCAGTGGTGCCAGGCCAAAATTTCTCTTGGCGCCACTAGGAGTGGCGCCAGCCAGTTAGAAAAGTTTGTTAAGTTAGCAAGCAACGTATCTTTGGAAGATTTGGGCGCTTGTATTAGTGACAATTTTAGCCTGGCTTCACTAGAAGTGACTCCGGAAAGTCCGGGAATGATTTGAAAAGGCCGAGAATGACCCGGAGGGCCAGAAAAGGGCAGGAATACTCAGAATAGCGTCCTAGAGGTATTTGACTTGAAAAATAAGGATAGGATGTGTTAGAAGGATTTACCGGGCCGTTAGGGGCAAAACACTCAATCAAGCCAAAAAGCTGCCGGGACGGACCCGGAATGTCCCGAAAAAAGACTCGAGATTTGAAAACATTATTCTAAATGTTCCCAAAGGCTTGCAGGTTTGATACCCAAAGTCGGTGTGGTTGGAAAAGGCGACTGACCCACCAAGGGCAAAACGGTCATTTTGTACCGGGTTTGCTGGAATTGATTCGGAATGATCCAAAAAGAAAAAGAAAGGTTGAGAATACTATATGAAGCATTCTCGGCAGGTTACCGGTTTGATAACCAAGGCCGGTGTGGTTCCCGGGGCATTCGAATGCCTAGGGACAAAATGGTCATCTCGATCGGAAGGTCTCGGAATTGGCTTGAAACTGACTAAAAGGCACCTAATCATGTCAGATTGCCTTTAAGACAATCTTGGAAGGTTGGACTTACCGTTCTGAGGATTCAGATATGTTCTCGAGTAACGTGCCGAAAAATGGCCCTAGGGGCAGTTTGGTCATTTTTTACCAAAGTGGGCTAACAGGCACTGGTGTTGACCTGGGTTTTGAGTGTTTCCGCCACTCTGACGGCGGTCGCGTCGTACAGGGGTTTGTTAGCAATTCCCTATATCGACCTGTTTGTGAGTATTTTCGCTACTCTGACGGTTGCGATGTTTGCGAGTATTTTCACTACTCTGATGGTTCACGATCATTCCCGAGACTGCCTGATCTTGGGAAACTGCTAAAGGGACTTAGTGCCTGAGAATCAATTTTCTTGAAAGACGTGCCTAAACAGACATTTCTACATTGGCGGGCTAGCAGGCGCCAAAGGTGGACCGTTCTACCATCTAGGGGACTTGGGATCTCATCCCGGTCGACAGGTTTAAAGGGACTTACTGTTTCGAAGAGATTTTTTTCGAACAACGTGCCAGACCGTCTTGAGGAATCAACTATCTCGAGAGAGGGATTGGAATTGGAATTGGAATTGGAAAGGGGACTTACCATCTTCGGAAAGACGTGCCTGATGGAATAGATTTACCGTCTCGAGGAATCAACTGTCTCGAGAGAGGGATTGGAATTTGGAAAGGGGACTTACTATCTTCAGAAAGACGTGCTTAATTTGGAATTGGAAAGGGGACTTATCGTTTTCGAAAAGACGTGCCTAATGGAATAGATTTACCATCTCGAGGAATCAACTGTCTCGAGAGAGGGATTGGAATTTGGAAAGGAAACTTACCGTCTTCGAAAAGATGTGCCTAATTTGGAATTGGAAAGGGGACATACCGTCTTTGAAAAGACGTGCCTGATTTGGAATTGGAAAGGGGACTTACCGTCTTCGGTAAGACGTGCCTGATTTGAAATTGGAAAGGAGACTTACCGTCTTCGGAAAGACATGCTTGATGGAATAGATTTACCGTTTCGAGGAATCAACCGTCTCGAGAGAGAGATTGGAATTTGGAAAGGAGACTTATCGTCTTCGGAAAGACGTGCTTGATTTGGAATTGGAAAGGGACTTACCGTCTTCGGAAAGACGTGCCTGATTTGAAATTGAAAAAGGGACTTACCGTCTTCGGAAAGCGTGCCTGATTTGGACTTGGAAAGGGGACTTACCATCTTCGAAAAGACGCGCCTAATTTGGAATTGGACCGAACGATGCCCCTAAGGGGATTTTGGTCATTTTGCCTCTATTTGGGCTCGGTGGGGCCCACAACGCGATGAATTGACGGGATTAGACTTAGAAAGTTGATTTGACTCAAAATATGCCCACAATGACTTGAACACAAGTCTAGACGGAGTGGAGACCGCCGAACGGTCAAAAATGGGGTGCTTACACCAAAACCATCCCTGAACAACCCTACACGCTTAAAACAACACACCAAACCATTCCTGACCATTTCCAGCCAATCCCAGTCAAAATGACCGTTTTGCCCTTAGAAATCCAAACATGCCCCTAAACAGCACCGGCCTTGGGATTTCGAGCAAAGAGTTTTATCATACACCCTTGTTTAACCCAAGGAGGACCCTACGATACTAAACTCACACTACTCGATAAAAGTTCCTTGAAGCGTCTCACAGATGCTCTACCTAAATTGTCTTTTCTCCCGGTTCCCTGGTTATAACACACCGTCAACTGACTTGAGAATTACGTAAATCAGGGAATTCTCGAAAGCTCGTTCATAGATCTTTCCATCGATACGACTTGATTGGATAGATCGCTTCCCGAAGCCCTTCATCGTATGGCTCAAACCCAGTTACTTTTGATAACCTTTGGAGCGTCTCGCAGACGCTCCGCCAAGGTTGACTTTTACCTCAATTCCCTTATTGAACCGCACCGTCAAACGATTTGAGAAATGCGTGAATCTGGAAATTCCTAAAAGTATTTCCAGAGTACTTTCCATCGGTACGGTCCGATCGAAAGGATCGCTTCCCGAAGGCCTCGATCACACGAAACGAAAATAGCCACTTTCGAACACCCTCGGAGCGTATCACAAACTCTCCGCAAAAGTGAACTTTTTGGCACACTTCCCAAGACGATATGCCACGCTTCCAAACATAATTCAAACTTCCTGAAGACATGAAAGTTCACCGGAAGCCCTAGAAAAACATCCCGAGTGAGACCGATTCCCCCGAAACCTTCCTGATCGACTCAATTATTAACACAAAGTTTGGACAAACCTTCCCGGTGATGGAGCATATGCTACATGCGCTCAAATTTCGATCAGATCGACCAACTTTCGATCAACAGTCGAGATTTATCTAGTACACAGGGTGCCACATGTCATTCTGACAATGGAACAGTACCTGCGCATGTCCTACATGCGCTAGGTCAAAGTTTGGCCAAGCGCATGTAGTACATGTGCCAGGTCTATTCCAGAATGTCTATAAATACCAGACCCCCCTTTGCATATTCCAACTCCAATTTCTGATGCGAAGCTCTATTGAAATCACTCCAGAACTGCGAATCGCTATACACACTTCATTCCTCCAACACTTAGCTTAGATTCCATCATCCCCAAGCCTATATACTTCACATATAAAGCCTTATATGCCATCAAAACCTCCCTACCAGCCCTCTAAGCCTTCTTGAAGTCATTCAAGCCCCAATCAAAGCATTCTTGGAAGGCTACAAGTGTGTTGAAGGCAAAAGGTGGTATCCCTTTTACATTTGTGTTTTCCCCACTCTTCTCTTCTCCCTCCTAGCCTACTTAGACTATTCTTTATTTTAATCCCCATCTTCAACCCTCTTTACTTGCATGCTTGAGCCAAGAGGGCTCTTAGATCATGCCTAGAGGAAAGCAAGTGAGAGCCACCGTGTAGGGGGACCTCTCACTAGCCTACTTTGAGACGGTATGGCCTAAGAGCCCCTTGTTTATGTGGTGTAGCCTAAAAGCCTTGTATGTTATCATAACCCTTTGCATATTACTATTTTGATTATGTTTTGTATGCTTGGTTTCATTTTATGCTTATTGTCATGTTCTACAATGCTTACATTGCTCTTATTTTTATGCCACTTCCAAACTCTATATTTTTTTCAAAAATTATTCCAAGAGTTGGCCCCTTGAAGTTTAGGATAAGATTTTAGAAATTATGCCTTAGAAGACCTCCTACTAACCCTCTAACTCTCATTTTGGTGTCATGACATTTTAATTTGCATAAGGGTTGCTTTCTAATCCTCTAATTTTCAAGATTTTCATTCTTCTAAGTGTAGTGGTTGGAATGGCCCCATGGAACCCTCTTGAGTAGTCTCCCTTTTGTTTGGCCATATGAACCCTCTCTTGATGGAATGGTTCCCTTGAAAAATGGTTTTTAAAATCCTTCTCCAAAGATGATCTTAAAAAATGCATTCTCTCCATCTTTGCATTAAAAATGGTGTCTTAAAAAGTTGCCATTAACATATTGATTTTTGGACGCTTTACCCTCTTGTTAAGATTATGGTTATAATGGTCATGAGGAAGCCTTCCTTGGAATGGTCTCCAAATATCAACCATATAAACCATGTTCTTGGCAATAGTCAAAATTTTCATGGAAATGATCTTCAAAAAGATTGCCAACCTAAGTCCACTACATAACATGTTTTGTTCTTCAAAACACTCTCCAAAAAATGCATCAAAATAACTTTTAAAACCATTTTCCAATCCAATCCTAGGTTAACTTGACCCTAGTTGACTAACCCTAGGTTAACTTGACCCTAGTTACCTAACCGTAGGTTAACTTGACCCTAGTTGACCTATCCTAGGTTAACTTGACCCTAGTTGTCCAACTCTAGGTTAACTTGACCCTAGTTCACTCACCTTAGGTTAACCTAACCCAAAGTCATCTTAACCTTAGGTTAACCCAAACTTAATTAGTTAACAATAGGTCATCTTAACCCTAGGTTAATCCAACCCAAGTTAATTAACCTTAGGTCACCCCTAACCCTAGGCCAACCCAACCTAGGTTAGTATACTTCAAGGTTCCAACTCTTGAACCTTTTTTGAATGATCCTCTAATTTTAAACTATACCAATTACACATTTTTTTTCAAAACCTTCACCCTCTTGAGATTTCAAAAACCCACTCCAAGATATTTCCAAAAATATTTTCTAAAGATCACAAACTAAGGCATCCTTTGCCCTCTTATGGTTAGGGACCCCAAATGAAGGTGACATATCAAGAATACCCTCTAAGGTTGTCCATATTAGGATTTCAAACCTTTAGCCATTTCCAAAAACCGCTTTAAAAAACTAATTCATCAAAACATTCTAAAGTCATGACTCTGAGGTTTTCTAAATAAGACCTCAAAAACACTTTCAAGTTCTCTTGAGTCATGCCAAAGCATTTTTTCAAAACTCCCTCAAGTTGATCCAAAAACATTTTCAAAATACTCCACCAGCCAATTTCAAGTCTTCAACTTCTAAGACCACAAAGAGTCTTCAGCTTCCAAGACCACAAAGAATCTTCAACTTCCAAAGACCTCAAAGTGTCTGAAATTTTTTCAAAGACCCCAAAGTGTCTTTAAACCTTCCAAAGGCCCTAATGCACCTGTTTTCCATCAGACTCTTACCCGAACTACGAATGACCTGATTCTCGCCAAAGAGGATACGTAGGCAACCTAAAATGGTGCGGTCATAACTTTTATTTCAAGTCCAATCTCTTTTCTAAAATTTCAATCAATTCAAAGTTTCTATTCCAAACTCTTTCAAAACCCCCATTATTTTCAAACTTCTTCCAAAAACTTGTATCATGCATCATCCATCCAAAAAGTGATGACTAAATCCCATTTTCAAAAGTGGATATTAAGTGGACAATGGTAACCGGTTATTCTAGTGAGTGAACCAAGGGTGATTAGACATGTAGGTACCAAAAGAGCGGGGTAGGGTGATGATCTTAGGATATCTTCCCTATACGTAACCAACCCTCGGACCATAGATTTTTGTTTTCGAAGGACCAAAATGGAGTTATTTTTCAAAAGGGCTTAAATCTTTCCAAGGATTGCTAAACAACCTGTTTTCTTAAAAACCCTCTCTTGAGGGAGTTTCCAAAATCTTTTTCCAAAAAAAACCCTAAGTTTAATCTTCGAATTAACACTTAGTCTTAGGTGCCTTAACTCAACTTAATCAAATTAGGTGGTGACTCCTATTTTTCTGAAAAGCCCTTAGTCAAACCAATTTTCAAACTTAGTCGCACTTGTCCTTCTAGGAGACTGAATTCTAATGACAGAGTTTCGTGCTTTAGGGTCTCTGAGCCGAAAGGACCTTGGATACCCAAAAATCGGGGCACAACAAACGCACCGTCAAACGACTTGAAAAATGCGTAAATTAGGGAATTCCCAAAAGCTTGTTCACAAGTCTTTTCATTGATACGACTCGATCGGGTAAATCGCTTCCCGAAGCTCCTCATCATGTGGTTTGAAAACTACTACTTTCGGCAACCCCTAGAGCATCTCATAGACGCTCCGCCAACGTTGACTTTTTCTCTAATTCCCTGATTAAAACGCAACGTCAAACGACTTGAGAAATGCATAAATTAGGAAATTCCCAAAAGTATTTCCAGAGCACTTTCTATCGGTACGGTCTGATAGGAGAGATCGTTTCCTGAAGGCCTCAATCACACCGCACAAAAACAGCTACTTTTGGAACCCTACGGAGCGTTACGCTCTACAGAAATGCAATTTCATGCACATTTCTCGAGATAATATCCCACACTTTTGAACACCATTCCAACTTCTCAAAAATACGAAAGTTCACGAGAAACCCTAGGAGAACACCCCGGGTGCAATCGATTTCTCCGAAACCTTCTCGATTAGCTTAATTATTAAGGCAAAGTTTAAATGAACACTCCTGGTGACAGAGCGTATGCTACATGTGCCTAGAGTTTGATCAAATCGACCAAAATTCAATCAATAGTCAGGATTTAACCAGTACATTGGGCGCCACGTGACATTCTAGCAATGGAATAGTACTGGCACATGTGCTACATGCGCCAGGACAAATTTTGGCCAGCCACATGTAGTACATGCGCAAGGCCTCTCCCAGGTTGCCTATAAATACTGGCCTCCCTCTTTGCATATTCCAAAACCGAAAATTAATGCAAAGCTCTATTGAAACTACTCCAGAATCTCGAATTTCTATATACATTCCACTCCTCCAACACTTAGGCTAGATTCCACTTCTTCCAAACCTATACACTTCACCTACATAGCTCTACACACCATAGAACTCCACCTTCCAGCCCCTCAATCACACTTAAAGGCCTCTTAGCTCAAGTCCAAGCATCCATAGAAGATTGCAAGTGTATTGAACGCAAAAGGTGGTGTTCCTTTTACATTTTTTTTTTCCCCCACTCCTCTCTTCTGCTTCCTAGCCTACTTAGGCTATTTTCTATTTTAATCCCCATCTTTTACTCCCCTTTCTTGCATGCTTGAAGCAAGAGGGCTCTTGGTTCATGCCTAGAGGAAAGCTAGTAGGAGCGACCGTGTAGGGGAATATCTCAATAGCCTGCTTTAAGATGGTATGACCTAAGCGCACCTTGGTCACGTGGTGTAGCCTAAAGCCTTGTATGTATTCATGACCCTCTTACATTTCACTATCTTGATCATGTCTTGTGTGCTTGGCTTCATGTTCATATTTATAACCATGTTCTAAAAAAGTTGCATTACTCTTATTTCCATACCACTTTCAAGCTCCATATTCCTTTCAAAAGGATTCTAAGAGTTGGTCCCTTGAAGTTTAGGATGAGACCTTAGAAATCATGCCTTGAAAAATCTCCCATTAACCCCTAACTCTCACTTTTGCATCATTACATTCCAACTTGCATGAAAATGGTTTTTAAACTCTCTAATTCCCAAGGTTTCCATTTTTTCAAGTTTAGTAGTTGAAATGGCCCATGGAACCCTCTCTTGAGTG